>JABASD010000966.1:0-51952 GCA_019776165.1 Pogonognathellus flavescens | reverse complement strand
AATGCACATAGCATGGAGTATTAATATACCTAGTTTAACGCATAATGGCATAGCATGACATATTAATAAATTAATAGCTAAGGTAAAATAGCCACTGGGATTGCAGAGGTAAGTGGTGCTCCGTTATAGTCGTTTAAGTAGAAGGGGTAAGCAGTGTAGACTATCAGTGTGTAGATTGGTTATGTTACCGGGTTGGTAATGCGTCCGGGTGGGTAGGAGTCGGTTACCTGCACACTGTACTGGATATAATTTACAGTACTCTGATGGTTTTAATGACTTTTTGAAGCAAATTGGTTCATGTAAGTGTAAAATTCGTAGTGAAGTAATTCCCTACAGTCAGTAAACATGTACAATGCAGTTAATTGTAAAATACAGTTTGTGAGTGGTACAAGTTGGTTCATGACAGTAATAATATACGAATAGGTACATATCTGTATATATAGAGAGAGATACATGTGCTGGAGAAGAGAAAGGGAGCTGTGTGAAGTGGGAAGACAGAACAACAGTAAAAGCTGTGGAATCAAATTAACGCGTTTGGCTCTAATTGTCTCCATACGAGCGACAACTGTTTACAGAATTGCTAAATTCGTGACGCAAAGTCTCTTTAGTCAACCAAGCCTCCAACTGTCACAAGTCACAACTTACACTTCATGTCTTCCTGCAGCAGCATCGTGGAAATATATATTTTATGTAATTCTAAAACGCTTAGTTTAGTATACGACTTGAATAGCTTTGCGCATGAAAGAAGAAATGCTTTTCTACTGCTGACTCTTAAGTTTTCCCTAATTATTATTTGTAAGTTATTATTACGTATTATACACACATATACTTATAACTTCCGTTTGTATACAGATATATGTTACTTCTACATGACTGGCCTAGTTTTTGCTCGATTTTCCTTTCTTGGATAGAAATAAGGAAACAAGGTCAACTATTATAAATTGTAGGAGTATTATTGCAGCACACACACACACAGATATGATATGAGTGAATGGCTGCTGCTGCAACAATCCTTTATGGATTTAAAGACTTGAGTTGTTGAGAGAGAGCGAAAGAGAAGAGAGTAAAGAAAAGGACTACCTGACTTGACTTGAGTCGAATTTAATTACCTCGTTATTTCTTCATTCTATACGCTGGAAGTGGCATGCGGAGACATTTGTGTGCATTTTTATTACTTTTATTACAAAAGCCCATAGTTTTGCCCTTTTGTGTTTTTATTGTTTTGTGAATGACTGCGTGTAAGTATTTTATGTATCTAATCTGAACTGAAAGAGAATTATATCTCAGTCAGCGGACAAAGGAACTTTATGTAGCTGCTTTTCACATTTTATGTGTAATAAAAACCTGTTTGTGTACTGTAATATAGTCAATGCAAATTTTCCCAGAGTTATTGGGATTTCCTTTCCATACGTATAATCCACGTATATAAAGTCAAACAACGCGTATTTATGTTACTTATGTATGTATGCTTCTACACTTTTATCATTTATGTTATGTTGGCAATGGCAATGGTCTGGATTTAGCGTTGGCATTAAAAACAAAAATACTTTTGTCAAGATTAGGTAAAGTAATGTTAACAATCCTACAACGACACAAGAAACTACCACTCTACAAATCTACATTGATGCGACAAGAAAACTAATTCGTAAACTAAAACTCCTTCGTACAATTCCTTCGTGTATATACGAAAGTGTAATATTTACATAACAAGTTAGTTAGCCAAAGACTTGTTTGTTAGCACAGAGATTGTCTTTGGTTAAGTAAAGTATAAGTGATAGTAGCTATAAATAGGTGAAGCTGGTCTCGTTCTCGTTTGATTTGTTGTTTTCTTAGATCTTTAGTACTTTACGTGGTATTAGCAATATAAGTAGAGTAAGTAGCTTTGTCTGTGTGAGATGTGCAGAGAGAAAGAGAGAGGTGGTGCCCGGAATACACTAAAACACCAGAAGAACATGACACTTTCCTTAAGTTCACGTATAGATTTTAAGTGGCAAAATAAGAGGAAGATAAAACTGAGAGAGATAGCTCCGAACAAGATCTACTGTTAAAGTGAAAGATGTTTTAGCGGTGTAAAGACACAGTTACGGATTACCAAGAGACATTTGATTACAAGGATCGTTTGGGCACGAAATAAAGAAACAAAAACATCGCGGATGTTAAACGTGAAGAAAAATGGATAGAGACGTGACTATACATAGAATACAGATAAAAGCTTAGTTAGTGTTTATAGAGACAGCAATGCATCTCTTACGTTTTTCTATCTCTCTCTCTCTCTCTCTGTTTCTTTTTCAATGTGTGTTATTAAGTAGTAATGTGTTGTATTTGTGTGTTATATATGTACTGGTAGGTTACTAAAGGGAAATGCTGTGTATTTCTATGTGTGGACGAGAAGGTGGGTGATGGTGAACCTATATCAAGAAGAATCCGTCTGTGTTGGCTGGTTGTCTGTCTGCAAAGAGAAACGAGTGGGTTGAAGTCGAGCCGAAGAAGAAGAAAAACGTGCCAGTTGAGTGAAGTGTGAGTGGAAAGGAGAGAGAGATCTGAAAGTGAGTCTTACGTCTCCCGAAGAGGTTAATGTTTTTTGCAGAATATCAGCAATCGTCCGTATATATCCCAGCGAAATCTTTTCGTTAACGAGACAGCATCGAGTCAAGAGCGAAACCACAGAAGAAAAGCAACGAGGAGTAATTGTTACAACTTACAAGAAATAGTAAACGTTCTAAAGGAGATAAGTGTATATGGCCTGGCTCTTTAAAAATATGGCTCTACTATCTGTATATATATAGTTTATCGACATGTGTCACAAAAATGTTCGTGTATACACTCAAAACTAGTAAAACCATCATTTAATTTATAGAAAATATATAGACACAATAATTCTTGCTTAGACTATAGTTGAGATAAAAGAGTGAGTGTAGTAGTACAATGAGCATTAGTATAGTGATAACGATAGTATTACAATAACTGAGGTAGCCAGGAGATTAAATTAAGCTCTTTTTAATGGTGTGAGCTCTTCCCAATTAATTTAATGGGATGCGTGACAATCCTTCCCTTTTTCATTGTTTGCTCTTGGCTTCATTCGATGCTTTATTTGCAGTGTAGCTGTGACCCACAATGTAATACTTACTAAATATAGCCTACCATTAATTTACAAGTAGAGTTCGGTCTTTATATCATTTGTAAAATATCGCTGCATATAAATAAACGTGTGCACTTCACATTTGTGAGTAGGTTTTTTATATGTACTTAGGTGCAAGCCAAATAGGTAACTAATGTATTAAGCACGTATTTGTACGTTTTACAAATCTTGCTGGTACTAATACCTACTTAGATTGCAATATCATTTGCTATAGTACTTAGCTGTGTGTATGGCAGGTGTAGTACATATAAAATATACGAGTAATAGAACTATAAGTATGTAGCTACGTTTGTAAACGATGTTCTTTTGTAATTTTGCATGCATAGTAAGAATTTAGTAAGAAATTCATAGGAAAGGCCCGGAAGGAATAAAGATAATCTTGTAGGGTGGTTGAAGTGCAATGTCATTATGCATGATATGCATTTAAAGAAAAATAGGTATTTGATGTCACAGTGAAATCACATTAAGTATAGTCATTAAGGGTCCATCAAAAAGTTGTTACACATAAATTGCATCCGGGCACTTATCTTTAATGTGTCTGACAAGTCCCACCCACCACCCGTTGCAGAACTTCTGGAAAGGAAAGTAATCTCATACATGCCAGTAACTGTGTGCAACTTGAACCACGGGAGAACATTGAACATGCACAGTTCTTTTATAAAACCAGCAGATTGACAAGTGTCTCGGTTTACACGAAAACTTAGACATTACTTATTTGATGAGGAGAAATAGGAAATTATTGCTGTAAAACGTCTAAAATGTGAACTTTATTAATGATATACCTTTAAAAAGTTGAAAATGTTAAAACTTAATTATGTGTTTGTGGTTTTTGACAGTCGACAGTTTCTCTGAGATTGGTTGTTACTTACTTGTTACCACTCCACTACTCTTAGATGTAAAACTTGTGTACTGGTAGAACTCTTTACTTGGTGTACTGTATACTGTAACGCTGTAAAAGCGTCGCATGCAGTTTTCTGGGATTATAAGTAGTGTTTGAAATATAAATAAAAAGAAGTGTGGAAAATGGAAGGTTGGGAAAGTGGTTCTCACAGCTCTTGGTACTTAGAATCCACTTAGACTTTCGATCAGATACTTGGTTTGCTAAACTTTGGACGAGATAAGATTTAGCCACAAGAGGGAATGAAACGCAAGTTAAAGTCATTGAGTCACACAAAGGTGTATAGTATACCTATATATGAGGAATACTACTAAAGATGAAAGTTTTGATGGGTAAATTTTTACGAAGAGAACAATCAACTTTTCCACAATTTCCCCTTTAGAATTGAACTAATTACAATAATCTTTAGCTGAAAAGTTGATGTGCAGTTTACTATATAAAACACTCATGTGTAGTATTAAAGCGAGCGATTTCAAATCCTGAAGGTGTATATAAGTAGTTTAGCAGTTGAATCACTCAATGCAATGACGAGTAGTAGTCGATCAGCTTTTGCAGATAAGTTTTTTAAGCCTTCTTTAGTAACTTACTTATTGCTATGTGTCTCATCAGCTTATGTGTATGGAAAAGGTAAATCCAACTTTTTCTTGTGAGTTCATCTTGTCTGGCTGCTTTAGCGCTCATCTCTCGCTCTTTCATTCATTCATAAAGTAGTGTCGTCTCGTTGAGTTGCGTAACGTTGTAAAAGTGCTTAACAGTTTGTTCTAAGGTGTTCTTCCACTAGTACTGCTACTTTTACCGAAGTCGAAGTGTTGCGACTCTACTATGTGTGTGGGTAGTGTATGGTATTTGTACGAGGATGCTTTTTACACTAACTGATACTAAAGAGTTGAAAGTAGAGATTCAGTGGCAACTTGAACTTTAAGTACTGCAAGCTTCACTTTCAATGCACGGATCTGTCAGGGTAAAATTGACTTTTTTCTGTGGTGTCTAAAACTACACTTGGCTACAGACTCTCTGTCTACCGTGTTAGCTAAGCTAGGGGAATTTTCAATTTTTCTTCCACTTGAAAAGTGAAGAAGACTCAAGTGTGCGTAGATAATCATTTCAGTTTCAGCTTTAGTAAAACTTGAGCCCTCAAGCTGCTCTAACTCTACCACCACCACCGGCAGGACTAACAAAACCAAAGGCTACTATATATACTATGAGCTATACTATAAGTTTATATCCTATATGTGTATTTCTATATACTGCTTTTAGTATTGTCGCTTTTATTTCGAGGTGATTCTATTGGTGCCGCTGCCGACGAGGCGTTAGAAAAGTCAAGTTTCGATAAACGTACTTTACTTTAAGTACAGAGATAGTCAACTAATATATTTTATATAGAAAGTAAGAAAGTCCAAGTACATACACACTTATGAGCTAAACTTTTCTTTCCTTTCAATCTACAATGTTCAGGGTGAATTCAGAATATTATTCACTCGGATTAAAATGTCGTATTTATAACACACTCAAACAAATTTTATGCACATGTTAAAAAACTTTACGTCAATTTACACAGATAGCTGGTAGTAAATCTATGGATGTTAACAAAAATTGTACATTATATGAATTGATCCTTGATGATATTTCGTAATAGATGTGTTACAGAGATACTTTTAACTTTAACAGTGTTTTGAATAGGAATGAAATAATATTAGAGTGAAAATTGAAGAAATGACGGATACAAATGTGATGTGTGTATCTGATTTGGAGTGTTTGTGTTTTATTTGGAGGAAATAGACATTGGAGCTCCCTGTAGAAATTTTAGAGAAACTTATCCCACAGATACTTATCGTAAACTTGATACTTTTCTCTGTGAGAAAGAGAAGTTTTCCTGCCCAGTGTCTTTTTGTGCTGTCACGCTAAAGTACCTGACGCTTCGTAACTTGCCCCTCTATATTTCACAATAAGTAGCTCATATCTACAGAATAGAAACACTGTGGCATGAAACTCATATGTTCATTCGTAATAAAGTGATACTTTTATAAGCCAAAATACTAAATGCTCTACTACTACAACTCAATATGCCTATAACAAAGTAGAGCTACTTATAAAGTGTAACTACAGATATAATCTCCCTCCCGAAGAGTTGTACTACTAGAGAAATGATATGTTGCACTTTCCATTTGACGATTGCTGCTCAAAGTTTAAAGTTTTTCTTCAGTTTGTTCCCAAAGTTGTGCTGCATTGTTTTAAATGAGTCTTCATCCAATTGCCTTTACGATTCAATTCAATACTTTTACACGGGCAACTCTCCATGTAAAATATAAAGATATACAACTGTATATAGGTATTACACTTACAATACAAGTCTTAGCAAAAGAAAAGTAGACGTAGGAAATTCAATACTGTCACGAAATAGAAAGCGAGTGGAACATGTCATCCGTATTTACGTAATTGAGTGAATGTTGGACTTGAATGCACTCACTTGTCTCTTGCTATATGCTTCCATTTGTGTTTTCCCTGTATAAGTATATAAAGCCTATATAAACTTCTTGTATGTGACCTACCTATTCTAGCATGATAGTTTTCCTCAAATCAGCAGCATGCTCTAAAGATACGACGACGAAGAAAAAGCAATGAATTCCTCTAGGTATACCAACTACACATTTGTATTTCGACTTTTTATATTTCTTGACATTTGTATATAGATAAAATATATGAGCTGATGTTGATTCTCGATAGGAAAGTGTATGTAGTTGGTAGTTTCGCAAGTTTAGCATTACAAGCACTTTACTAGATACATTCTATTGTATTTTGTATCGTTATAACCTTTTTCTCAATTTCTTCTCTCTCTCTCCATACTTTCTTGGAAATACATGTACAGATAGTAGCTACTCTTCTATGTATGTGTGTTACATTCATACATGTACATTTATACTGAGGTTGATTTTAGTTGTAAAGAGAGAGAGAGAGTGTGTGATGGTCCGATCATTCTTTTCTCCATCCACCATCCCAACCAACCAGTTAGTTTCCCCAAGCAGCTATCTATATGTATTCGTTTTCTTCTCAGGGAGTTTCGTTTACTTGACTTACACGAGTTTTCTTCCGTTTCGCTTCCAAGTTAAAGTTCAGCTTATATATGATAATAGGCACAGTCTAGCCATGGTACAGAGAAACTCTGTCTCTCTCTCTATCTACGTTTTAGCAAGTATATAGTATACAGTATCACTTGTAATGTACAAATTCGAATTGAAGTACTATTATAGGTACCTCACAGTGTAAAAACCAACCCTGGAAATTCTACATGTATATTTATACGGTTGTAATAGCTTATATAGCGTGTATATAGTTATATTGTGTGTGTATACTACTGATAGAATGTTGAAGACAAGCGCCAGAGTTGCTAACGTAAGTTTAAGACTCGCAGACTTGATTTGAGTGAGTTGCATTGCAACAAAAGCAAAAGTTCCTCTCAACTCTTCTTCTCAAGATAATCAGTTTCAGTTGTGCTTTGGTTCGCTGTTTTCCAACTCTGATATATGAGACTGTGAATGTTGCTGGTAATACTAGTGCGGAGTTGAGCAACTGTATTTATGTTACTGTAGTCTTTGTGTGTTTACTGTGTATGTGTACTTATACTCTTTACTGTGTTTCCTAACAGTCCGGTCTCTAACTTTAACTGCCAAGTCTCTACTACTACTCCTATTCCTATATCATATACGTATCACCACTGCTGCCACTGCATTGCATGTCTACTCCGTGTGCCTGTCTACCAATTCCACGCTTCTTCACTCTACTTTCATACAAATTGTGCCAAAGATTAAAAAATTATGTAGGTACCCTCACAGATAAACTAAATGTACACACATAACTAGATATACCTACTATACATAACCTACACTAATAAAATCACTTGCAGTCATATAATTGCTTAATATTTGCATGGAAGTAGGATGATGATAGGTATTAAACAAATAATACTTAATGAAGTTTGATAATTAAATGTGTAGTAGACAGACAATGTTTGCGCACTGAATGTGGGTCTGTGTCTGACCTTTTCTAAATAGTATAGTAGAGAGGCTTTGATAAAATCACGAGTATCATGAATGTATAGGTATTTCTCCTACTATCTGGATACTACGCAGTAAAATTGTACTAGTTGTTTTGCTTCTCTTTTAAATGTATCTGGAATATGGAGCATGTTTTTAATAAATTCTCACGTATCATAGGTTAGTAATAATACCCGGGAATTATTTTCCACGTTGTAGGTGGGTGGCTTAACGGGAAAAACTTGTGAGATGTGAAAGGTTCCACGTGAGCGGGTACGTGCGCAGGGGAAAGTTGATAATAATGATTCGGCGATTAGCTATGAACATAATAAAATTGTGTTTGGGTGGCTAGACTGGTTTCGGAGGTGGTGGGAATGTAGAGTAGACATGTGAGAGATAATCCGTCCTTGTTTCAGGGCGTTGTCAGTGCACACACATAAACACACAATATGTACTTACTTATGTGCACGGTGTTTACACGGAGTGAGATGCTGATAAAGTATTTTCTCCTGGGTTATAGAGGGGTATACTGCGTTGAGTAGGTGGGTCGAGTCTTCGGTGTATTCCAGAGAGAGACAGACGAGAATGCATTTGTACTTAGGATGTTGGCTGCCATTCTCATCTTGTAGTTCAATTATCGGAGCTCCGGCTTCCAAGCGGACACCCGAAATTGCTCCACATGTCACCTAAAAATTCAAGGATTCTAGAAGTCTAACTTTTATTGAACTATTTCCATGTCACGTTGAGCCTTATTACGGTTACTTACTGCACGAATCGAAACTCGTAGAGTAGTAGCGATGTTTTCTATCAAACCCATAAATCTGAAGGCATGCCATGTAAACTCGACAGTACGAGTCACAGAAAATGCTACAGCTACTAGAAAGAACAACTGTAAGAAAAGAGAGAAAGAGAGACTCTTTCTCATGTACTTTCTTACTTTGACCAAATCTATTGCAAGTAAAAACGAAAAAAGGAAGGAAGGACGGAAGGAAGAAATAAGAATCGAACTTGCATACACACATAATTTATCCCAGCATTACAAAATGGGATAACACGCACACAAATATGCACGACACATGTACTACTCCAACAATAATTCACATATCATAATATTATTAAAGCTGCCTAATGCTACACACTTGTACAACTTACATTGCCACCTTAATGTAATTAATCATAAAAACTAAAGTACAAAAATGTATATACCTTTTGTAATTTTTTGGTCAGACTGATGTTATGTTATCATAACATGTGTTTAAGTATAACAAGTAAATATACATAGCAAATTGATTTGACCAACAAACTGATTGAAACATTGCAATTGACCTGAAAATTATGTATCAATTATAACAAAATAATTTTTGGTTCAGAGAACTGGATTTTAAATAATACATTGGTGTAAACATAGTTGCTAAATTAAGAAATTGCACTTTGTGTTTAAAACGGTATCTGCTTTTTGTTTTACAGGAAGTGGATAGTAGGTCCTATCACTCCCATTCTCACTCTTACCTTTCCTTAATTCATACTTATTTCCTATATTCATTCAAAGAACCAAATTGTTGCTTAGCTTTCTGAATCGGTACCAAGGAAGAGCCGTTTCGATGGCATTCTCACGTTGTGGAGTAAAGGTGATGTTATTCTCTAGAATCAGAAACATTGAAGAAAAATAGACATTCAAAATCAGCCCAACATGTCAAGACTTTGTACAGGAGCAGTTAGTTCATGTTTGTACTGTTCTAAAGGTTTACGCGTAACTTTAAGATGTAATGTGACTATAAAACGTAATAAAACCGAATATTATAATTCTTAGGTATAAGTTGCTAATAATACGCATATGGGAAATGATAATTTGCTGCACTATCGAGTGAATCATGCGAATTGCGCTTTAATAGGCACTTCAAAGTACTTTGATGTAAAATACTGTATATAAAACAAATTTGCTATGCCACAAGCCCCAAGCTTCGATTGATCTCCTAAAGAATTTCAAGTGTAAAAATTATTTTCAATAATTATTTTAATTGTAAGCGAAATGAGTAAATATTATGAAAACAAAAAAGTACCCACCCAATTTAAACTGCAAATTGTAAAACGTACAACGCATAACGAGCGGAAGAAAAAAATGTAAGTAAAGTTTACATTGTTACATATAATGCACGTGTAATCAGTAACATAAAAATGTTAGTTTCTTACTTATAAAAACGTTTGTAATCAAATAAACTCTATTTGCAAATGTGTATATACATGTTTTAAATTGTTCATCTTCTTTCTAGAGTTCCGAGTGCCTGTAGAGGTATTCTAGAAGTACATGCCAAAGTATAGTCTTGTACCCAACACACGTGGAAATTATTGTAATAATACATTAGTAAGTAGGTAAAACTACTCTAACTACCTATAAATAACTTTATTGCCCAGGGTTATATAAAATATCGACCTTTGTATTGCATAAAATAATAGTTGTTCCATAGTAGCGTGTTTATTGGGCACAAGGTCATTTTGCACTATTTATGTTTACATACAGGGCAATAATTGTTACTCTTGCTCGCATAATAATATGAGTAAAGGAGAATGTGGGAAGATATTCATGGGATGCGGAAGAACCAACAAAGATAAAATAATATTGCACCTATATCTAAGTATAAGCTTGTAGTACATTTATAATAGCTCTGTAAGTAGTATGAAAACATTGGCTTTCTCTGCAGATTGTATATTTTACGTAGGTAGCTTTCTGTGTGTGTGCCTGTAGGTAAATACACTTAAGTTAGGATATCTAATATTAGGAGTAGACTCACATATTGTTCCTGAAGCCATTAAGGTGGAGGAAAGGAGAAGATATGATGTTGGTGGGTCCCCTGGCTTGGAATCTCATTAGAAAGGCAGTTGAGAGTCTTTGGGAAGCGTACGTGGACGTGAAAGATTGACGCATCTTTCCGTAATCTTTCTCCAGAGGTGGCAAAGCTCATTTAGATCCAAGAACCGATGTCGTCTTATTGGCTTAATCTTCTTTCATGGTGAGAGTAAAGGCCATTCTAATTAAGTCTGGCGAGCCATTGCACGATTACACCGCTACAAATATAAGTGCTTCTCTCTCTCTTCTTCCAACAAAATTCTGTCCCTCCACACACACACCAACAACACATACACAAAGAAATAACGCTCTCCTACTTATAGCAATTTCTCTTATTGGACATTAAACAACTTTACTATCTTCAATTTCATACTTGTACATTTCATTTCCAACAATAATGCCTTTACCTATACTCCTCCCGTATAACTTTTCTCATATAAGAGAATCTCCGCATGCAATCTCCATGCATACAAACACTTGAGCCGAGTTCCTGTGTAAGGTAATGTGTAACTACTCAAGTTTACTATTAGTAGCTGTGTGATTGTCTATTGTAAGTAAAGTGCTCCAGGCAGTGAGCAAGCAGTTTCAAACAGCAACTTGTGTAACTATTACCAAGGTAGTTTAGTCACAAGTGTATAGTGTGTGTGCGGTAAGTGTAGCGTTTGGCTTATATATAGCTATTTTGTGTATATATAAATACACAGGGCATTGTATATATAGACTACATACTTATATAAGTGAGTATGTGTAGGGAGAGACACTATCTGACTCATAACATACATAACAGTCTCGAAAAACGATACTAGTCTCTGTTTCAATCAATTTCAACGATGCTCTCACCCATCTCTAAGCTCGTTCACGGAACGACAAACGAGGTGAAAGCTCACTTTCACTTCACAAAAACACTTCTTGAATTATCTATATAGTCCCCGTCTCCAATTCCAGAATCCATGGCAAGAAAAGTAAGTAACTATCCCCCATTCTCATTGAAAGCTGTGAACTAAACTGTGAATAGTGCATTGTATTGCTGCAGATCGTTCTTATGCGTTCGTGTAAGTATAAACGGGTAAATCTTGGATTCTCTCGTGGGATGCTGTTTTACGCTTGTATTACATTACACACAACAAGATCTAATAAAAGACACTTACCTAAATTCCAAATATTGCTCTATAAAATACCAAAGCCAACACTCATCCTATATATACTACTTACACATACAGTGGTAGTAAAACTGCACTCTCTTTTGTTTTAGTACTACCATGCGTGGGGATACCTATGTGTTTTTTTTTGCACCCAAGCTTTTGCCTGGGTATTTTTCAGATTGAATCTTGCACTACTAAGAAGTGTGCACTTGACGCTGAAAGAGGGTAAAGAAGGAAAAGGAGGAAGTGATGATCTTGATCTTTGTTCGTATATTATTTTTAAAATAGAAATGGCCAAAGTCGATATTTCACGCACTCCTTGTATGATAATACAAGCTTATTATAAACTACAGACCCACGCTCCAATGTTTTCCTGCATGAAAGTTTCAAAGTTTTCTATTTTTATGTGCATTGCATTTTTGTATCGTCGTGTGTACCACTACGTGTCTTATCTTCTTTAAAGATCGCACAAACACGATCCATCCGGGGAGAGCATAAAAGAGAAACACTTCTTCATGTAAAAGTACACAAGTAAGTAGACAGGAACAGAGAGCTGCATCATCAAACTTGAATGGACTCACAGAACTTCTACTACTACTACTACTCTACCAGCACACAGACTACAAAATGTTCTTCGTATACTTATTCTGATGATTTATTGCTATCTGTCCATAATACAACAGACTTACTTATATGTACCACTGTAGGTGTGTACATACATTACTTAATAATAATACTACCAGTAGTATATACTTATATATAGTACATTCACGAAAAGAACTATGTGCATGGTGATGGTAGGAGAGTAAAGTAAAAGTAAGCAAGTTTCAATCTATCAATGTACTCGAATTGTGTGGTACTGAGTACGTATTTGTTTTCTATTTCTTTTTCCTCCGTCACTTTGTTCTCGGATTCAGATGTCTCGCGGAAGTGCACACAATCACGAAAGATAAGTTTCTCTTTTACTTTATAAAGCAATCTGTATACATACACGGTAATTCTGAAGATATATGAATATAACTCTGAAATGAGTACAGCAAAAATGGATGGTGGCTTTCAATTTGGATGGACAAAGTGGACGAGAATTAGGGGAAATATTGCATTGTGTGGGGGTGCAGTGCCTAAGCTTATAGCTATTGTATTTGTCTGTGTGTGTTTGTGTCTATACAAACCGAAGCCAATCCTGTAGAATGCAACGGTTATAGTATACTTAAGTTACAGACAGTAGTAGTTGTGTGTGTGTGTGTTCTCGTTGATATTATGAGTGTAGAAGGCTAGGCGATGAGAAATCCGGGATGCGACTATGCGAATGGCTCAAGGAAATGGAGTAGCGGTTTGTCACTGTCAAACCTAAAAGTTAATGTGTTTGATATGTATGGCGGATGAATACCGTCCGGAGTTTATGTTGTGGGCATAAAATCCTTAGAAAGCTCTCTCGTCTTTGTGCCGTCGCAGCATCCTCATTCTCAACTTATACCAATGCTAAAATACTTTGTGACTACACATACACTACTACATTGTATATTATGTGTCTTCACTTTGCACATAGAAAGTAAGAGAGAGAGAGAATCCTATCTGTGTGTCTTTTTCCTCATGACATGGCCATGGATGGCACAAGAAGGCACGATGGTCCTTCTGGCGGTGGAAAGACTATGCGAAAGTACATTGAACATATACACGTAGGAATACTGGTAGTGCATGATGTATAGGTAGGAATATTTGTGTGTGTGTGTTGTAAGGGTTGTATGAATAGCAGGTATGGATGTAGTGAAGCCTTTTATTATGGTTTATCACGGCTATAGAAATCTGAATGAATTTATATTATCAACCGCAATGTTCAACTCAGGGAAAGTTATGGATGAATCTCGCCGAGTTTCGAATAGAAAATGACTATGGTTGTTTGGTGAATAAGTGCCGTGCTCCTACATAACACTACTATTCGTCAAAAGCTGAACTGTAATATAATAATAATATTACCACACACACATAAAGTAAAACTATTTCACTTGTGCACACACGACATACATCCTCCTGGTTCTATACAAACACCACAAGTATCCTTTTCATGATTGTACGTACATAAAAACTGAATTTTTTCCGAAAAATGCTACACTGCACAAAAGTGGAATCAGGGCAGTGGAAAATTTATAGAATGTGGGACGATATAAATCGTGCAATTGTATATTTTCGACTATGAAGCAGGAAATAAATAGTCGAACACAATTATCTCTTACATTTATATGTATGCGTATTTTACTCGAGCATTGTCAACAGAAATTCAAATACTACTTATACTACATTCCTTCAAGTGTTTAATGTATTCGGGGGAAGAGAGAAGAGAAAGGAGAGAAACGTGGCGTGCTCGTAGTACTTCGTTGTCAATTTCCAAACAGCGACCGAGTTCTGGAAACATACATACAGAGAAATGTGTACTTGTACGTAGATTCATTCATTTATGCTCACAAAAGTTAGAAAACTCGGCAAATCCTTTAGAAATCGTAAGCCGACAGGACTATTCAGATTTCAATAGGAAATTCGATACTTGACTGAAGCACATGTGGAAAATAATAATACAATCCAATTCACGATTTAGTAGTTGAGACTAGTTGTTGGGAGAGAAAGTATTTGGATTTTCCATGGCGGAGTCTTTTGTCAATGTCCAGCTTAGTCGAGGAAATTATTGAGTACAAGGCACAGCACTACCGGAGAGTACGATCCAATTCAAAAAGGACAATGGACACTGAGCACAGCAGAATTTTAAACGAAGGATTTATTTACCAACATAATACCTACAACATAACAGGACCACGAACGACGACAACGACACAAGCTTCGTACTATAATAACAATCCCACTGTAAAATACATCGCAAAATAATAATACAGGATTTCAACTTGCTGACCTGACCCACAGAATTCCCGTATCATATATTCACATACAAATAGTCCTTAAATACACACGGAGCATTTGAAACTGCTACAACCCTGCTACTATCCGTATCTACACATAAAGCTCTCCTATTATATACATACAGGCTACTACTAGTACAATACGTAATATAATGTGTGTCTGTATGTAACTGTATGTGTAGCTGTTTGTCCACATTGCTGGCTCGCTTTGAATGGAAATGGAAATGATAATGATGGCACTCTGTGGGTGGGTGGCTTGGTTTGTTGGACGCTTTTGAATCCTTGTGAAGCTCAAACTCTTTCTTTTCTCAGATTCGCTGCTTTGGGCTGTGTCTTGTTATGACATAGGAAATTCTGCGTTACTTTAGTACTTTACATTTCATTACGGTGCAAGGCATCACTTTCCATTGAAACTTGTGTGGACGTGGTTGTGGATGAGACTATGAGAGTGGATATTGATCCGTTGATCCATTTTCCTAGGAATATGGAATATAAAGTGTTCAGCTCAGCTCACGGCTCACTCACTCACATCACATCCCGCAATCTCCCATCCAAACCCAACCAACAACTCCAAGTGGTCATATATACTCACATATGTCTGTAATATCTCTCTATGCTATAGGAACGTAGTAGTGTAGGAACATGTAGTACAATGTATACAGGGATAAAGAGGTACAGAGAGATACTCAAACAAAACACATGTACGAATAGACATTGTAGTTATTACTTGTGTAGTGGCTCGGCGTGGACTGTGTACTCCGCAATGTGCTCTTCCGGATAATGCCATGGGCAAGTGTACTTGTGTGGCTTATGCTATATACGCTCTACTAGGCCGCTCTTTGAATTGGATCAGAGTCTTCTTCAATCCGTGGAATGTGCAGATCATAGTTTTGAATGCCTTTGCTTGCCTAAGTAAAGTGATGAAAATCATAAGCAACTGTGCAATTCATGTCCACTCGTTCATGAAAAGGATTGCTGGAATGTGCAGACACACAGATCCATTTCCACTATAATAAGTAGGTATAAGCTTTTTCAAGAGATTTACAATTCTACTACAAAATAATAATAATATGAGACAGCGTCATCAAATTAACTTGAACCATATACAAATCCACAAATGAATTGGATAAACTAAGTTTTACAAGTACTGCCACTTATATTATTCTTGTGTAGAGATACTTCAGTGAAATGTTCAAACACTAGAAGCTTTACTACAGTTACAAAAAAATGCTTTATGTACTATATAGGATATACACAGAAAGTTATCAGACATACTAGATGCATGATTATTATTAACAATCTTTTTGTGTTAGATAACCTTTATTATTAAGTATCGTAAGATACTTTATGCGATTAGGTTGTGTGTCCGTCTGTCTGTACGTACGATAACTAAAGAACGGTGTGATATTTTGGATTGAAATTTGCTGCACTTAATCTAGTGGTTTATAGAAAGGCTATGGTCGAAGAAGGGGTCAATCGATCAACTCTTTCACGACCTTTGACCTTTTAGACTAACTACGGTGTCAATACAGTCTGCACATGACACATGTGTTTTAAATGCTGCTATGTCAATAATTTAACTTATGTTTGAAAGAAAAGGCCGCCAACTTTTGAATTGGGAGACAGTATTCTATAATTGTGAAAAAAGACAATTCGTGTTTTTACATTTAGCTTAGTTAAATACTGCTTCTAACACATAGTGTTATTAGAGTTGATGTGATGATGTCACAGTTAATGTTATCGTATCGAAGTTCACAACACCCTTACGATACTTTATTCCAGCGTTGCAAAGGGTTTATTAATTACTGTGGAGACTAATAGTACATGATAGTTTAATAAGGTTCATTGTCTATACATTCCGAAATTATTGCAGAGTAAATTACTGTTATTTGAAGAGTCTTTGTAGAATTTGCGGAGAGAAGGATGAAAGCACACGGAAGGTTCTAGCCACACACACAGAGAGAGCTACTATGTTAACAATCCTTGGTGTAATGCTATGATCGTGTATTCCATACTAAAGCGTTTAGAACTAGGTATTGACTGAGATGGGTTGAATTGAATGAGCTTTGTACAAGCTCCATTAGTTTTGAGTGGTTTATGTGATATGTTTCAGTTCATAGTGGATACATATGTTAACATGCAAAGTAGGCTTTGCCCCAGTTTCATCGTATTCTCCCTGTCGGCGAGACACAAGTAGAAAGTAAGGAAGATCAAGAGGAGATTAATCAAATTAAAATTTGCAAAGTCTGAAAGTAGGAATGAAGGAACAAGAATAGATCTATAATATAATGGCTGTTCACTTACTGCAAGCTTAACAACGCTCTTGTGTGTAGGGGTTCTTCCACGTATTAATAAGAATGTAAACCTTCTAGGAAACTTATATAAGATATTTTATGTAGTAAATTTAACGAATAAAGCTACTAATAAAGAGACAGTAGGTAAAAGTAAATGTAAAGTAAAGAAAAGGAGCGTATCTAAGGAAAAATCAGAAATAGCGTGGATGCGACCATCTTTCCAGCTTGAGAAAGCCTTGTGTTCTTTAAAGAATAAGGAAAGAGAGAGAGAGAGTAGAAAAGGGAAGACCTGAAAGTCTCAAATGTAACGTATAATGGTTATATTGTTAGGAGGATACGTTACGTGGATCCTCTCTGGTTTGATTCAAGAGAAGAAGGCGAAGAGTATTTCTGTAGCTATAGTGAGCTAGTGAAAGTAGCTGGGATGAAAAACAGGAAGACAGCTCCAAGATTAATCGTGGAAAAGTAATTTGTCACACGACTAGTAAAGCTAGTTTTCAAAAAATGGGCAGAGTCGGTTGAAAAACAGGATTTCGACCATGCAGCTACCACCGCAGCTTTCCACGAGGAAATACCAAGTGAACGCATAGCTACCAACGCAGCAAACGAGTCTGGAGATTCGCAGAGATTCTCTGTGAGTGAACGTATCCAAATTCTAGAAAATAGTCTATACATTATTACTACTACGAGATTTCTTATACTAGAGAGAGAGAGAGAGAGAGAGAAAGAGGAGCTTTGGAACTTTGTACTGATTGTGGGCCGTGTCAGTGAGATTTGGTCGATTTCCTTCGTAGCTTTCATTTTGATGGCAATTTCTGCCATCACAATGTTCCTACTATATGCTCTATTTGATTCTGTAACGACTGGAGATATTGTAATTGCACGGTGTTTATGTGTCTGCCCCTTATTCACCTCCCTGTACATTATCCCTGTACAAATACCTTCATCAGGTACACATTATACTTATAAACAACACAATACTGCGTCACAGTCGCTTAAGCTCGTGCTATTTACACTCCGTACCTACTGCAACTACCCAATACATACAAAGTACGGCGTAATTTAGTAAAAAGTATACCATCATGGTCTTTGTATGAAGCATATTTGTTAATAGTCCATAGTTACTTTGGCTTTTGCTATTATTATTGGTATCAGAAGAGTTGAGTCGTTTTGTCTGTGTAGTTATATAGGAAATAGTAATGGTAGTAATATGTATCCATCTGTCTATCTGGTTTCTACGTTGTTACTAACAATGTTACACATTACCTACATAAGAGTGCAATAGAAAATAAAAGCTGGAATGAAAATGGCCGTTACATTTCTACAGATTACAGATTGTGCCCAGTACACGGACTGAAAAGCAAAGTTAAAGCTATTACCTCCTTACACAGAAGATACCTAGGAGAAAGCAGTAGAGATACTATTACGTAGCATATGTTAAGCGTCTAAGTAACACACAAAGGAATGTTATGTTTCTAAAATCTCAAGTATTCTGCTTCTTTTTGTCCGTGATACAAAATGAAGAAAGTGCAGTAAGTCTGAAACATCCAATCAGGCAGGGCAGAAAAGGGCAGAGAGAGAGAGAGAAGACCACTTTGCTAGAAAAACGAAAGATACGAAACAATGACAGTAGCTGTGACTCTTATTCTTTTTCTTCCATATCCTTACGCTACATAGACACACACTACATACTACAGTATAGTCCTTTATATTTAATACTTAGTTGAATACAACAGGAAGTTCTGTTAGTAGTATTTACACATAGCGTACCTATATTCATAGTATTACATTCCTAATACTCTTTCCATCCAAAAACCTTTCAAAGATTTCTTTTCTTAAAGAGTTCAACTCGAAACTTCTGGCAAAGATATCCAACTACTAAATGCGACGGCAGCTTTAGTCTTTTTCTTCTAGTATTAAGTACCTACTATGTGTATACACACTGATACACATACCACCGTAGTATCACTATGCATTTTCAAGACATAGATCTCTATATAGGCATATGTAGTAGAAGTAGTACCTATTGTATATATCCTGCACAACTGGTGGAAAAATCTTTTTCTTCCAGTGCAGGAAAAATTCATCCCCAGGAAAAATTCATCCCTAGGAAAAATGTTTTTATCCTAGTGATGAATTTCCCGTTGAATACAAAACATTCCCCGATTTTATGGACAAAAATATGCAAATTATGTTAAAACCAACAAATTCTTTCAAATCAAAGATTTTCTCAATTTTTTCCCAAGTTATCAATAAAAGGAAACAATTCGCCATCTTGCGAACTAGGAAAATTTTCTTATGGGGAAAACGTTTTTAAGTGATTTTCATATTTTCGAGTATTTATCTTGAATTTTGAACACAAAAAATGGGGAATTTTTTATATTCATCAAAAATTTCAACGGTAGGATATCGAGAATAAAAAGTTTTTTCCACCATCGTATATCTCTGCAGTAGTATACAAGGGTTAAGTTAGAATTGGACTTTATAGTAGTTGATACACACATTTGTAGTACAATCTTGAGATACTACAGAAGATTCTATGTGGAAAGGCTAAAACTAACAGAGCATTTCTTGCTCTCTCTCTCACTACTCTGCTCCAATCTATAATGGTGAATTGTACATGGAGAGAGAGAGAGAGAGAGAGAGAGAGATCTTTCTTCTTTAGCTAAACTAAACTTTCACTTATCTCTCGTCGGCCATCAAGACCTGGAGACATTTTTTCAGCTGGTCGTAGTAACACCTATAAAATTTTTATCGCTTGAAGACTTCTTGTGTGTTTTCTGTGGAATAGTTGACTACATGTGAGTATGTGTGTGACTACTGTGTCTATGGGTGTGTACGGGGTGTGTAGCCGTGTCGGAGATGTTCAGTCTGTAGCCATTATGTTATATCACCATCACGGATACTTTTAACTCGGCTTACAATACTTTTGTCTGTTTAACTCTCCTTTCATTCATTTATAGGTAGAGAGAGGATAAGACCAAGTTACGCTTTACAATTACGTTCTTTACTTTTAACCTACTTTCCCTTTGTGTGCTCAAAATACTCCCTATTATTGCAATGAGAATAAAGCTTTTCTAAAAGCCAAAGACTACATACCATGTACTTTTCGTAAGTAGTAAGTAGACATATACCTACTGCATACAATTCCATGGAGAGCATTCAATTGTGCGGATTTTTTTCCCTTGCTCACTCTTTCTCTCTCTCTCTCTCTTGTTACATTGTTGCTAGTACTTAGTAAAGCAGTGTGTATTGTATGTTGCAGTACCAGAGTTGAGTTACTCTCCACAGAATGAAAGAATTATTGCACTTAGGTACTACGAAAATCTTTATGTTCATTCATAAAAGATGTATAACAATACTGAGAGAGAGAAATCGTACGAACTACAGAACTATCATGGTGTATGTCATTGGTTATACACAGACAACCCAAAAGTAGTCATGTCATACGCAACAAGAACAAGAACAACTATAACTAAACCCAAAAGCAATGCATTACAAATACATCCCATGCATTTTTTTCTGTAACAAACATAAGAAGCAGAATTAAGCCTTGAAGAGTAAATAAACAATGCGGGAAAACCCACTCGTCTTAGCGTTAAGACAGTAGTGAAATGGAAAGTAGATTTAGATAGACTCAGATCGTTTCCTGAACAGTTACACAATGCGGTGAGAATGAATAACGAGAGAGAGAGAGAGAGAAGTTTGTTCAAGGTGAGGTTAGATTCATGTTAAGCTGAACTGTCTAGAGACGGAAGAGCAAAGAGAGAGAGAGAGAGAGTCCGGTGTGTTTTGTGTCGGTTTTGGATGGTGCGGTGGTTGAGACTCCTCTCTCTGTCTGAGTGAGTGAGGGAAGAGTGCAGTGAGGAGCGGCTGCTGATGGTGGGCAATGTTGATGCATTATCCATTCCACTTCACAGACGATAAAGATAGAACTTTGGCATTCAGTCTGCAAGTCGACGACTACTACACGTATTTGACTGAGCTGCCCATTTGCATGTGCAAAGTAAAGGCGTATACCACTCTATGTACAGATTCCTCTACACAGATGCAAATGAGGCGGAATGAATCATAAATGAAATAGCTTAGTTTAGCCGGAGAGCTTAATTCGATCAATAAATAGAGAATGAGATAGGTAATGTAGTGTTGTCTCCTTAAACGGATAAAGAAACTTTGTTGGGAGGTTGGCAGGGATGTACGTATTATGTGTCTACTTAAGCACCTACTCAGCATCTATAACCAGTCGCCTTTATTTAACCAAAAAGAGATTCATATCCTCCATCCTTTTGGCTTGGCCAACAACACAATGTGATTCCTACTCAGCATATAATACACTTTAATTATATTTTACTATATATTTTATATGTAGGCAGTCTGGCCTTATATATCTATATATATTCTATCTGTACTTTACTTCTAGGTATTGGTATATCCCTATATAGGGAAAAGTGAATAATATTATATGTATATCGTTAACGAGCTATGTGTTATCTACGCTCCTTCGCTCCTTGTGCTTGGAAATGCAGTTTTTATAGCGTTTGCACTTTCAGTTAGCGAGAAACATTGAATATACAGATATATGCTTAGAAATGTGCGCTTTTAGTGTAAGTATTAGAAATGTGCAGTATAAATACATTTTGTATACGTAGTAGTAGGATGGGAGAAGTATACTACTAATGGTTAGGTTGACTTGTACGGTAGTAGTGTGGTGGTACTATGGAGGGATATAGGAAATGGGGAAGTGAAAAGCGTAAAAGATCTTTACGAGAGTTTCTGTTGATTAAATTTACGTGATGCAATGATGGGGCCAAGTCTTTTCATTTCTTAATTCGGAGCGAGTGAGCTAGACGAGGCGAGGGAGGAAAAGAAATACAAAGAGAACTCAAGTAGAAACAAGAGCGATGCCAGGACACACGAAAAATAAGACAAAGTAAAGGATTTTACAGTATAGTAGGTATATACCAGTGTAGAGGTATTTCTTCCACACACACACACACACACACTGTGTATTCTTTTCGGTTTTATATTCGATCCTCCATTGTTTCTCTAAACTGGCCGCCGTCACTCGTTAACTAGCTCTATGTACCAGCAACTTGGCGTACTTTGCCGGCTACATTGTTCTTTGTAAACCATTTTATTAACAAGCTTTATACTACAAAGTTGATATTGTTACTCTCGCAAGTTTATACCTATAAGAACTTACAACATCTGACAAAACTACTTCTACTACTAGGAAAATGTTGCAATATGAATATATCTAAAGAGTTAGATTATACTACTCTTTAGAAATGTAGTGACTCTGCATGTAAGGCAAAGGCAAAAGAGGATGCATTGTGTGTAGACATTGTATTACCTTATATTATGTAACATTTATATAGGAGTAGTAAGAAAGACTGTGATCCTGTATAGAAGAGGAGTAAGTATAGTGCAGGAAAAGAAATAATCTTTTTCTGGTTCTAGAAGTAAGACATGTGGAAAACAAAGTGGAGGCTATAAAAAACACTTAATGGCCCTCCAATAATTACGGCCATAAAACATCGGTTTATCTTCCACTTGTATCATTTAAATGTTTATTTCAATTGAAGTTCAGTCTTGTGGTCGGGTCGTCGTCGTCGTCGGCTTTAGTTATATCCAGTACTGTTCCTGCACTTCGGAAACGAAATGTACACAAAGGCTTACGGAGACACAACAAAAGGGGACCTTAGTAGGGCACGAGATACACATTACTTTTCCACAATGGGATATATAGAAAAATGGCAGTGCCGAGTGATTCTGTACAGTAACCGTGTCTCAATCAATCAGGAACAATCCCTTTCCACTCTTCCAATGAATTGGCAAAGGCAACACACACGCCATTCAACCGGGGAAACCAACTAACACGGGAAACAGCCAGAACACACCGAAATGACAATTTCTTTCTCACTACACACGTTTCTCTGCCACATTCGTATTCACACAACTCTGTACTAGTAGTGTAACTTTAAAGGGTAATCGTAATACATTGCTATTTACCACTATCTTTGTATTATCTATGCCTTGTATATATTTCTGTTTCTGTCCAAGCACGCAAAAGGATACACGCGTATTTGAGAGCAGTTCTTCATTGTAATAGTTCTAAATCTTTTATACAGGGAAAAGCTGAAGAAAACTATGTGAATGTATGTACCTATATAAGTATTGGAGAAAAATGTATGTGCGGATAAAGGCATGGAAATTCTTTGGCATTGTAGTCATAGTTAAGGCGAGACTCTTCCTTCCTTCACTTCCTCTCTGTATATTTCTACAGCCAATTCCAGTCAAGTCAGACAGACAGAAAGACAGGGCAGTGCAGAGTTGCCCTGAAATTACTTAGATTACATGTATGAATGTCGAGTGCCGGTTTTCTTCTCGTAATCCGTATACTTACTCTATATAGTACTTTTACATGGCTTTAATACATACAGATAGTATTCTATACATAGAAGTAAGGGTATATATCATCGGAGTGTATGGGAATACATATAGGTGGCTGATGAAATGACTTTTCTTCGTCTTGGGTTGGGGATTGCTTAGTTTTTCTTCCTTTTTGCTCGCCTTTGTGGATATTAGTGGAAATACGTGATGTGATGCGAATGTGAGTGACAGAGTGGTTTCTCTCTGGCTATGTGCATCTTCCCAACAAGATTTCCGGATTTTGTGCATTGCATTACATTACATTTTTCTAATAGTCATCTTTTAGTTTTGCATAGAAGGCGGCTTATTGTAAGTAACATTTTTGAGCCGGTTATGGAAATCAGGAGGTTTAGCCGCTGAGCAACACAATGTAGATTTTTCAGAAAAATATTGAGAAATTGCCTTCCTTCCTCGGTGACACTTGTGCATTTGTTAGCGTGTCTTTTGCACTCCATTCCCATTTGTACTGATTTCATGCTTTAACCCTTCTGGTTCTTCTACTCAAACGTATATATTCTTCTTCTTCCTCTACTACGTGTATTTTTGTACGTGTGTTATTTTTGTACTATCTTTGTAGTAGTGTACACCCTGAGATAACACAGTGTAATCGCACAGGCTGCTAAAAAACGGCTCTCTAGCTAGTAGAGCGTAGGCAGATCTGAATTTTCTTTCACTACGTTGTCTTGTCACTCAGTCTCTCATAAGAATACAAATTTGCTCTGGAATATAATAAAACACTCTTGTGTTTGCAATACTTTACTTACTGGAGCTTTAGTCTCGAGAAAGTGCAACACACTCACTCAACAGTAATTCTTATAATCTAATATATACTTCAGTAATGTAATATAATATGTGCCGTGCATAGGATAATATAAATCTAGCTTGTGTGTCTGTGTGTGGTTCTTCCACAGGCTAGAGTTCCAACACATTATATGTAATACACTTAGCCTAACATAGTGCTACACTACAATCTACTGAAGCTTTGTCACAACAAAAGACTTTCTCGTAAGCCAACCCACTAAATCCTCCTAGGTTCCTTTTCTTCTTCCAAATCTCTGTATAAAAACTGTTTTTTAAAGAATGAAGAAAAGCAGAGAGAGTGAGAGAGTTTAGAATGTTCTACTACTAAGGTACTGTAGTATTTACAAAGAGAAGAAGAAGAGAACACTAAGACTATACAAGGAATATATAAGGCAGAACACGCTGTGTATATGTTTTGTGTGCATGAGGACATTTAACAGGACACGACAGTAAAGGGACACACAACAGAACTAAAATATATGCACTTTACTTTGCAAACTTAGTTTCTTTGCTGTGACATAACAAAATGTATCTTTATTTTCGCATGTGTGTTATGTGCGACATACAGTCAACAGTGGAACACTCTGCTCAATATACTTTGTTTGTGTTTACGTTTGTCAAACTAGAATTCTTCTTCCACACTTGCTTTTAACAAAACTATTCAGTTACCTATACCTACCGTGGATTTCTTCTGTTACGTTTTCAAAAAGTACATCCACAATACCCATAACCGCATATGTACATATATACATGGTATATATACTTTTATTCAATTTTACCTTTGCATGTGTAGTATAAGGTTATATAGGATGATATTAGCCTACTTTATAATGTCAGACGATATTTATATAGGAGAAAAGTGAGGACGGACGGGAATAGCAGTAGACGTGAATGCACGTTACGATGTTTAAAATTTGGGCTGTCTTTGCCAGTTTGAAGAGAGAAAGTTGAGTCAAAGGCTCTGCACACACATTACACATTAAATACATAGTGATGGTGGCAGGTGGATTCCATAGCCTTCAGTTGAGCCTTTAAATAAAACTTTAAGCTTCCACATACACGTGCATTTGACTTAAATTGAAGAGAGAAAAGTAAGTTCTGCAAGGAAAACTATTATGTCCACCTTAAACAGCTCACTGTTCTACACATAATTCAAACATAGAGAACATTTTAAATATATGCTTAAGACTTTCTTCCATCCAAAGTTCATAGTAGGGGAAGTAGGTAGCTGTGTTTTATAACCTGCAAAGGCAAACTAAACTTTGACCTCTATTTGTATGCTTGCTCAATCAATTTTTAACCAACGTAAATATTCTTGTCTTCTCCTGAATTCTGCTTTGACTGAAATTGGAATTTGAACCCATAGATATTGTAGAAAATGCATTACCTGCACTCTTTACTCTTCGATATCTGCAGGGATTTTATATTTATTACTCTTGAATAATTACAAAATTATTTTATAACTGCGACTATAGCTTCGCAGTAGTATAAGCATAACTTGCTTTTGCAATTCTAAAGATCTAAAGATATTTTTGTGTTTTTAGGTTTTCCCGTTTATCGCTGCTTGCCGGTATATAATTTTTGTGCACATATTTTGTTTTCCATTATGAATATATAAATACTAGGTACAGTATGCTCGAAGTCTGCACACGTAATATTCGAAGCTAAGTTCGAATATTATGGAGTCAATCGGTCAACTCCTTCATGGCCTTTGACCCTTTGCTTTAGAATAACTACTGTGGTAATTTAAGCTCAACAAAAGACTTTGCATTCTAAATGCTACTACGTCAGTTATGCTTATATTTGAAAGTGAAGACTGCAACTGTTTGAATATTTCGAGAAATAGCTTTTGATGTTTTTAAATACGTGTATCGTGTATGTAGTCAAAATAGTTATACAGTTGCATTGCATACTAAAATACTAACTATAATAATGTAAAACTTGAAATGTTGATGTCACAGTTAATGCTAACGTATCAAAATTATATGCGATACTTGCTTCTACCGTTGCAAATTATGATTTATTTACACTCAAGTTGTTGAAAGTCCACGCGTATTGGCTGAACTTGTGACGCGATTTACCTTTATAAACTACTTTTTAAGAAGAAATCTATACTTAAAGTGAATCATGAACATTTAATATAATCCTTACAATCCCATGTATGGTATCGTAACATTTTTTATTGTATTTTACGATGAATTCATTTGTTAAATTATTGCAGACTTGTTTTACGTTATATTTATTTATATGCTTTCAGAAAATACTCTCTACATGCATGAATAAGCAGGTTCCAATCTCTCTTCCCCGTTCCCCACACATTCTCGAAAAAGAAAATTACAAAATTGTTCTAAAAGCTGATAATTATAAAAGCAATTGAATTTTGGATAAAAATTGTGAGATAAGAAGATGGATTTTAAACACGTTGGTTATAAAATGAAGAAAGGGTTATTCGAAGTTATTCGAAAAGACACGCAAGCAATTGATTTCAGAGAAAAGACATAATTTACGCAGCGAGTCTGACTGGTTGGTTGGAGTAGTGGAGTTTGGCACATTTGTATAAGAAAGCTCTGGCTGTGTGTATGTGGGTAAACCCGAAATCGTAATGCAATAAATCCGAAGCAGTATCATGCACACATATCACATTACAAGCAATTCATTTTATGTTTGCATATCTTCCCTAGTATGTCCATCTCATTTTTTATGTTCGGATTGGGACTACAGGTCTATTTTTCAAGGAACAAGGAAGATTTATGTTCTACTGTGCTCGATGTACTTATTTTTTCACTATGCTAAATTTCTCTTAGCATTAGGGAATCATTCTCTACCCCACAGTGTTTTTCTTCTTCCGTTGTACATACATAGCAGTTTCAGCCCAGCTCAGCCTGGAAATCGTAGTTTGTAGTTGTACTTTGTAATAATATACCGAAAGCAATATTTTGCTTGTACGAATAGATCAGTATCAACAAAAACCAGAGAGAGAGAGAATATACACGACAATCATGTCTACTACGATGTGAAACGACTATGTACCCTTCAGATTCAATTCTATTACACCTACTAGCCCACTAGTGAACATTTTCTATTGTTAGTAAACATGATAAGATTATCCTAACTGTTATAGTACCCTATATTACATTTTTTTATATCTCCCCTTTTACATTTACACTGACAGTATATAGTGTATAGTTGCACATGTATATATTTGTATTTGCTATGACTTATCTGACATTATCAGAGAAAAGGATGTTAGTAGTGGATGTACTACCACTTTATGAACATGGCATGTCTAAGTCTAAGTACGCATACAAATATTGGATGAAGTTACTTGCTGTAGCTGAGCCAAGTACACAATCTGTAGCAGTAAATGCTAAAAGTAGTGCAAATAGAAATAGAAATAATAGCAGAACGAGTATATACTGCAAGAGCTAGGTATTTCACAAGTATACACAAGAAGATTGCCAAGGAGCAAAGGCAAAGTAAGCTAAGAAATGGAGCGAGTTACTGCAAACGAACGTACATACAGTCCTAGAAGGAAAAGGAACTCTTTTGCAAGTGGAACACTCAGATTGGATATTAGGTATTGATCTTCCTGTTCTTTTTATACTGCACAGAGAGAGTACAGAGAGAGAGAGAAGGATAAGGCCAAAGGAACAAGGAACTGCTAAGCTGAAGCTTATTGGTTTGGTTGTACTTGTACTCTGGTCGTAGTTGCACGTTCTGAGCGAGTAGTTTGTGGGAAAAGGTACTTTGCACAAGCAGTCAAGGCAAAGCTACCAGAAGAACACACACAGAACTTCAAATTGTTACAGTCAAGTAACGTAACAAGTTACCCTTCCAATTCAACTGCTTTTTCTTTTCTTTTTAACGCGCGGGTCTTCCAGTGCGATTGTGCTCTCTGGGTTCTTCTCTCTCTGTGTCGTTCTCAAGGCAAGGTGTGTGGCTAAAAACGTATTACTCTTTCTGGCTTTCGCCGCTTACACCGTGTACTGTTTGTATTTTACTGCATCTTTCACTTAGAGTTCAAGTAGTAATTCCAAAATGACAACAGATCACGAAAACGTAGGTCTGTCTTAAGATACGCTCGCTGGCTTTGTGGTTCTTTGCTACAATGAAATAAATTGAGTAATTTTATTAGTTCACATAGGCTTAGCAGAAAATATATTGAATCTCAGGCACAGTACACACAATACTGTATACATTTTTACTAAGGTATTAGTATTGTATAGGATTTATGAAATGATTTATATAGGATGAATATGTAGGTACATTTAAAGTCTATAAATAGTATGATTAAAATTTTTATTAGTTCACACAAGCTTAGCAGAAAATATTTTGAATCTCAGGCACAATACACACAAAATTGTATACATTTTTACCATGGGTATTATATATGATACAAAAAGCAATTTTCTACCTATGATCATAATAATATAAATGTAAAGTCTGAATGATACGATTAAAATAGTGACGGTTTCATATTTTAGCTTTACTACAGTAATGATGAGTTTTATTCAGTTAGAGGGACGTTGAATAGGAGAAAGAGAAATATTATATGTGAGAGTAGTAGCTGTGTGTGCTTTGCCTGGTGATTTGAATATGATAGTTCATTTTGCGTGGAGATATTGGTGTGCCAAAGTGGTGTGACACTCAATCTTTTACGAAGCTATCCCAAGGGCTGTGTAGATGTAGCCGAGATTCAACTGCTCATCACCTCCCTCAAATGGAAAGGACTGCATATGTGAAACGAATGTGAATATCTCACTTAGGAACCAGCTATTTCCGTCTTTGTCCTTAGAGAAAGAATAAGGAAAGGTAATGTGAACATGAACATTTATGAAATGCCGCTGTAAACCAGAGAAAGTATACGTTGGGAGTTGTACGATGTACTTTCACATGTAACATTCACAAAAATATATAAGACAAATGTTACCCGTCTCTTGTTTCAAGACATCAATACCAAAGGAGTCTTTTACATCCTAGTCTTCATATAATTTTGCATTTGATGTGATTTGTTCTCCTCGAGAGTACCCATCCCACCTGAATACATCTACAGATATTAGATGCAAAGAAATTCTATGCTTCCGCAAAATTGTATTATGCCTCTGGTATTTGGATAGTAATGAATAACCGTACTTTGGTAAGGAAATACTAACTAGGACTACATATGTACCTACTCAGCTTGAGCATAATTGATTAACCAACGCGTATCAATACATTTTACTACTGTTAGTACTACAGGAAAATGATAATAAAATATACGAAAATCAGTTACCTAATGAATTGATATTGGTAAAATATTACTCTATCCAAATAAATATTCACTAGATTTTAAACAGCTCATCTTTGCAATATCTACTTTTGTAAGAATAAAAAAATTGCAATAAAATTCTGGTATTTATAAGTAGCATGTTTCTTGCAGTTATGATTTTTTTTTCAATCTATAACTGGAAATTCAAAATAAATTTAATGCATACCTAATACATAACACTTTCCTTGATTCTGTATATATGACGATCAGTATGGTATGGCCATCATAAATATATTATGCATAGTAATCGATCACTTTGCATATTATTACAATCATACAATCTATAAAACTAAAAACTTGACATTCAGAAAAGACAACCTTATCAATGAGACTGAATTTTCATTCGAACTAACTTAATTTTTATTAACAAACAAAAAAAGTAAGCAGAATTCGATTTTGAGTAGAGTAAACTGAATTACGACGGAATTGACTAACGTGTTAAAAAGATACTTCTCCATAGGTATTGCGTAAATATCATTTGAATCTGTCACCCGATTTCGTCGTAATTGATTTTATTCGACGCAAAATGAAATTCTATATTAAGAAAAATAATTTAGTTTGCAGTTCATTTCCAAGCATAAACGAATGCTTTGTAAATCTGAAATTCTTCATTTGAAAATGCAAGTTAATGAATTAATTTAATATACCTATGAATACATTTATGACCCCCATATATACTGACCGTAGAACACAAAGAACCTTGGACGTATGCAATTGTAATAGTAGTACAGTTTTATGAATATAATATTACATTTGCTTTGGCAGTTATGTACAGCGAGTACAGATATGTGGGACATTATGCGACACACATTTGGGGAGGTTGTAAGGAAGTATAACTGTTAATGTATGTGTTAGGTATTAGGTATTAGGTAATGCAAGACTCACTAACGACAAAGGAACCGACACGTTAGTATTCAGAATAGCGCATCAGAACAGTTACCTCTGGGTGATTCCGGCCTTCTTTTCTCTGGTTTGGCCTAAATGAAACGAAAGAAAGAATTTGAGAAGAAGTTCTTGCTAAAAGAGTATCAACCTGGTGGTGGCGGTCTTCATGCTGTACTACCTCTCTCTCTCCACTTGCACTTTCTCTCTCTCCCGTTTGTCTATCCTTCCTTTCGTCTCTTCCTTATACACACACAGAAAGATATATAGCGTGTGTATATCTTCGTCTTATATATTCTCTGTGTCTTATCCGCTAAAACTTAACTGAAAGGAAACGAAGCATCTTCTCTGGTTGTCTACGTACTGCGTATTAGATTCCTCACTCTCCCGCACCACCACCACCACTGTGTCTTTCTTGGAAGAAAGAAAAGGAAGGTCGGTTGGCAATAGCACGTAGTACCTATTGGCATTAGGTTAGTCTGGTGTACCCACTTAGCCGGTTTTATAGATTAGCCAAACAAGTAGTCCGGAAGCTTTGTGAGAAAGATCACACCTGTGTCTTTCCTTTCGTTTGTTTCCTTACGAACCTTCTTCACTTTCTATCTCGCTCTTTCTGCAGCGGCCAAGAACAAACTACTGGAAGAGACGAAAATAGTCTTTTATCTCACTACGATTGCTCCGGTAAATGCAAAGAGAACAAGAGAAGAGAGAACGACACAAAGACAAAAGGTGATGAGTGCCAAAGCACTTTCGTGGATTTCTTGTTGACTAACTTTCCCAGAAAATGGAATAATGCAACACTTACAAGGTCTCTTTCGTTTTATCTGTAGTAATAGCCTTCCCTTTGTATTTCGCTAATTGGTATGAATAAGTAATGAGTAATGCAAACAATATCAATAATAATATACCCTTGTGTTTGAATAACCATATATTATTAGTATGTATTGTATCATTTCATTGTACTTGTTTTTAAATACCAGACTATCAACTGTTGTTCGTTGTTCCAGCTAAATTTTAAATGCTAAAAGCACTCAGTAAAAGTTTATACTTTCATTTTTATTCATTTAATTTTTTCATACAGGTGAGTAAAATCTCCGTCCGTTTTTGAATAACCACATTAGTATTGTATCATTTCATGCTTGTTTGCAAATACCACACTAATCAACTGTTGTTCCAGCTTTTTAAATGCTAAAAGCATTCAGTAAAATTTTGTACTTTCATTTTTATTCAATTAATATTTAATACGCAGGTTTCATTGCGGAGCGATCTGGTTGTGTATATATTATTGTAATTCAAAAATATTGTTAATCATTAAGTTTGCTTTGATAGCCAATTTTTTTCGTAAAATGTACTATGCTGTACTTCAATGTATGATTCATGACTTATTAAGTTCAATGCATCTCCACAGATTCGTCATATAGAAGAGTAGACATTCTACCTTTAAAAAATTGCATAGATACATACTATCTGTAGATGCTGAGGTGACCCTACTATCTTAGATGAAATCTCATCTTAATCAACCCGTGGAAAGCGATAAATTGAAAAAGAAAAGAAATACCATTATGAATCATTGTCTCATTATATTGAGGTTGTTGGAATGTATCGGTTCGAAAGAAACACAAAAATTTTAGTGACTTTTGTTCCTAATTTCTATTTGGCAAAAAATCTAATATGAGACTTGCATCGCACTTATTGTTATAGCGTCATTAGAAAATCAAGGCCTATTTTAAATCATCACTATAATTTTCTACCTCCAGTAAGACGAGTTAGTTTTCAATTGTTATTAACTCATTAACTTTTGCTGATTTAAATTAATTTATTATCCTAAAGTTTTACAAAGATGTACGTTTTTTAGTTTGTGTCAAGGCTCAAGAGGCAACCCAAGATGCATCCAAATAAATTTGCGAATAAAGTTTGATGGTACATCTTTATTGCCATAATTTCTTGTATTAGTATACAACTTGCAAGAAATTGTAATTTATTCGGCACACGTAAATGCATTTTCAGCAGAGTTGCACGATAAACTATACATAGTTTGTACTGTTAACCTACAGAATTATAGCTGATCGAGCATTTTTATTATTTGCGTGTATACTTTAGTGACGTTAAACGTTAGGATGTGATTTTTCCGCTAAGTTTAGTGTGACTCTCTGCACACATTACTTACTGTTATGATGTTATGAATGACAAATAGAAACTGTAATTCTCATAAATGAATATTTTTACCAGATTTTTTCTTGTAGTTAGTTATTTGTATAAATGTGAACAACAAAGCTATACAGGCTACTCAGTACAGTATAGAAGAGGGCAATTTGTACTTACTTATGTAAGCAGAGTGTTATAGTATTGCTGTGCTGACTTATAGATAGGGTGTCAGTGAGTAATTGAAAAATATTAAGAATAGATAGTGCATGGGGCTATTGACCCAAGCTAAAGTATGCTATTTACTGGATTGCCAAAAGATACGAATTGAGAAATAACAATGAAGCTCATACTTTAGCAGCATAATAGCGAATATAATTTACGGAAAGTGTTCAACTCTGTGAGAATCTCTTGTTTTCGCAGCGACAGACGCATATTGCGTTGCCTCACTTCTCATTGTCATCCATTTGCCATCAGAGAGGAGCACATAAGATATTTTCCTTTTCAATTGTAATAAAGCACTTGCAGAGCGAGAGTGAGCACAAAGTGCAAAACATTTACCCGAAGAATATATTCGACGAAGAACAAAACGTTTGCTACTACAAATAGTATGGTCTTGGCTGTATATTTTACCACGGCATGGATAATAAGTGAGAGAATATACAGAAAATGTGAATTGTAATGGGAAAACAAAAAGGACGCTGAGAGAAGTGGCTTCTTGAGTGAGATGCAGTTGAAATGCAATTCCCCTTCATGTAAGTAAGCAATACATTGAGCTTAAAATAGTGAAAGGAGATAACAAAGCATTTCGGTTAGATAGAGATTAGTGCGATGCGTTGCGCCAGCTTCTTCTTCTTTCTTAAGAGTAATCTGCAAGCAACCAGGCAGAGACAGAGCGCTAGACATTCTATCTCTATCTATCCATCCATCTAGCTAGACGCTGCATTTCTTACGTTACATTACCAACCCAGTAGTCGCTATCAACATTGCCTTACTTACTTTACATTGCTTAAATAGCTACTACACGGTTCCAAAACACTGTCGATGTATTTTATACTGGTACTGGCTCAGTTTACTCAGTTACTGAGACAAAAAGGACTCTCTTACAGCTTTGTACAGTCCAAAAGCTTATTTATACTGCATAAACCATTTGTACACAATGTTGCTTGCTTTTTGTCTACCTACCTACTCTCCAGTTTGTTTTCTACGATGTAAAATAGGAAAACTAGGCATGGGAGTCAGGAATGAATGTATGTTTGTATGTAGAGGAATAATAGTTAGGAAGCATGAACAGAGGAATATTAGTCGAGTTTATGTAGTAGCTATAATATTATAATAATATTAATATACGAAATGAACTTGCAGTGCAATGATAAGAGAAGAAGAGTCTTTGCGAAATATCTTTAGGCTGTGACTGTGAGGAAGTCAAAATAGTGTGGTGTGTTAGTATATTTTATTACTCGCAGAATCCGTGTATTTATTACAGTCGCTTTATCAAATTCCTCTCGCAGGATATTTACAAGTGTGTAGGAGGAAGTGTATTATATTATAGTAAATATTTATACACTGTAGTATTTATATGAATACATATAGACGGAATATTATATGAAAGATAAAAGTAGGTACTAGTTAGGGAAACGTAGGGTTATTTATGTGAGTGTGTATATGAGTGTGAACATTGGGGAAATTGAGCCTATTCATAAAAATCCATCAGTCAGACTCGTATCTGACAAAAACAAATAACAAGAAAATAATTAATTATTTAATATGACCAGAATGCATATAAGTAGGTATATAGGCTAACAGCACGGGAATAGTATATAAAGCAAATATCATTTTCCCATTGTCAGTAAAGTAATTCGCAATCCTTTACATAGAAATGCATATAATGGAAGCAGCAGACGGAAATAAGAGTCAGACGAATGGAATAGTCAAAGCTAAATTGACTATGAGTCAACAGAACACTGCACTGTTTCTACTACACAATAATTTTGCCCGATTCTGAAATACAGCTACTACTTTTACTCCAATTCTCTGGATTCTGCCAGGGTTAAATCTTTCTCTCTCTCTCTCTCTCTCTCTCTCTGACAAGAAATCTACAGTTGTTGCTAAGCCTTGCTTTATGGAATGAGTGCTGTGGATGGGATAAGAAAGGAATGAGATATGTGAGGAATGGATTCTGATTTTGATTGATGAGACTTTGTATTAACTTGGCGAATTTTGGCTACAACCTTATCACTCGTTTTGTTATTATTGTACTAGACTGTGTAGTAGTAGTAGACTCGTGGAGACGACGAGGAGGACGACTGCAAGAACCTACAGAACTGTGTGTGCTCTGTTAAATACACAAATAAGGTCGACCACAAACTATAAGTTGGAGTAGTCTGGAAACAGAACATAAACCATGTTCGTCATTCTCGTAAGACTTTACTGTTACTTTGCTTTGCCTCAACTCAACCGCTAGCTTTGCCTTGATTTTCATTGCTACAGCCTTTCAATCTTGTGGTCTTGTGCTTTGTTTATGATATTAGACAACAACAACGCGATCCGTCCTCACAAATCCCTCATAAACACTTAAATTCAAATATGCGTCACAGTTTCACATTAAACAAGCCATCCATCCTCACAAGGATTTAAAACATTTATGATGTGAGCTGTTAGTTTGAGTAACGAATGTTATAGTAGTACCTAAGTATATATAATTCCTCCTATATAGGTAATATAATTTAAGTATAGGGATATTTATGTGCATTATTGTATTGTGTATGTATATAAAGGGCTTGACGTGGCTGGCAACAATAAGATTTGGATCCTAGGTATGCATGCTCCAGTTAGTACTGAAATTACTAAAAGTCTCTAATCAGCCAAGGAATTTACGCTGCCACAACCATTATTAATTTCATAACGTTTTACATATGCCTGCAAATTGTAACAAGCCTTAGTTTGTTTTTTGAACGTACTATAATATAATAAAGCTCAACTCTGTGAGCAGGTACATAATACACAGTAGAGTAGGTAGGTACATACAATTCATTTGGTTCATTGCACGAATAAAATATGACTACATAGATTGCGATTTGATGTGTTATAATTTCAAAGGTAATTATGCATATTAATAAGATTTAACTCGTTAGGGGAAGTGAAATCGTGGATGGCATGCAATGCGGTGGTGTCACAGACATACACACAGCATAATATACACATACATCATTTCCGCACACAAACAGTGCCTATATGTCGTTATATAATTGGTAGGTAGGTACATAATGTGCATTATTGTTATTAAACCTTGTAAATAAATTTAACAATGCGAGGTATATGTACATACTGTGTAATAAGTACCATTGTAGTAGATGTAGAGGTATATTTGTACAATATGGAGTAGAATTAAATATTTGTGGTTTCCTCCTGGCAATTGTGAGTCTCACATAGAAAACAAAGGCTACAGGTCACATAGAATGATTTTTATTGTTTTGCTTTGATATTCCGTCCGTTGAATCATAAACGTCAACTGTGCCGTCTTATCATTTCCATCAAATTTCTATTTTTGGCCACTAAATTACAATAAGCTTGGCAGCAAGGATTTTATTCTAACTCGACTGGAGAGGAAAAGTAAGCAAATCATTTATTATGGCACTATCTGAGACTCGGAATTGTTTATACTTGTTGGGATTGAGAAAGTAGTGATGCTCTGGCACTAGGTTAGTCTTCTATCTTCTCTACTCTCTTTGTATTTACACTTGACACTAGTAACTCCACAAAGATAAAGTAGAGGTACTGACAAACACAGTGGAAAATATTATATTAGTATAATATATGATAAAAAGCCTAGTATGGTAAAGGGACTATGATGCATTATTAGTATTGGGCTGTGTAGGAAATAAATTCTTTTATGCAGGGCTGTCTAGAAAATAGCCGGGTTGGTTGCAATATCACATGAGTACTGTAAGTAGCAGTGTATCGCATGGCAGAGTGAATGGCATATTAGGATGAGCATGCGTTCCACTTGAAAAGTAGCTTTCCATGCTTTCTCTCCCCATCCTTTCCGAACTTGAAGAATTGTAGGGTTCTCTCCTACTCTGGAAGTTGTACACAGCAGTAGAGCTACGACTACCACTATAAGTAAAGAATTGCCGTATCTCACATCTCACCCGGAGGGTTCGTTCGTTTGTTCGTTCGTTCAGTTCAACTCACGACGATCACTAACAGCAAGCAGGCAGCTCTACATGGAATTCCCGCAAAGCTTCTCAGTCCGATTCGGGATGCAGTGCGATAGAGTTTACATGTAACTCGTCAAGTTCATCTTTCAGTTTTCTCAAGTCTGTCTCTCTCTCACTTTAAATCTCATTCACACACTACAGAGAAATATACATCCATAATATTATATCATACCATATTGGAACTATAATATACATGTGTGAACACCTACATTGGTTTATTCTTCAATTTTACTGCCAAGTGAAGGAAGAGTCAAGCAGAAGATTGTGAAGGAAACCAAAGGCAAAATAAACGGTGTGTGTGAGTCAGTGTGGAAAAAGAAGAACGATAAAGTACACTAGAAGTAAAATAAATAAGTGTGGCACCAACAGGACAAGAAGACGATACGTCAGAAGAAGAAGGCAATTTTTTCAACTTTGAGAATGTCTCCAAAATTCTTCCGATTAGATTTCTCCGGGCGTTTCATCTAATGCAATATTATTTCCACCACTAAACACCCGAATAGTGGGCAAACCTACTTTACTTTGGTTCTCTTCGTCTCTCTGGGCAAATATCACGATCTGTGTGAGATAATAAAAAAACTGGATACACATCTCCGACTTTATTCCGACACTGTTACTAAATTGTACACAGGAGATAGGTTTTGTGTGTAGTACCTTATGGTTTGATTGCATTGACTCAAATTCAATTTACAGCGAAAGAGTTGAACGGAAGAAAGAAACAGGAGTGTGCCTCATTGCTTTTATCATCTTCGTCTATTGGCACGAATATTATATTATATTTGTGTGCACACACAGACAAGAGGAACTTCCATTACTACTATAGCCTGGTTAGATTCTTCCGTGCGTGTGGAATAAGTTTATCTGTGCAAAATACTACAAGAAATCAATTTGACTGATAAAGACTTTTGCTAATATAAAATTGCATATATCTAAATTAGTCGACAGAACTCACAAACTCACGACCCAGCGGCAAAAGTTTGTTTTTCATATCTCTCCTACTACTACTACTACTACTATACTACTACACTGGTAAACTCTAAACTAGTTATTTATTTATGTGGAAAGTCTGTTTGGATATTTCCACACTATTTGTCTGTTTGTGTTTAGCACTGGCGGTGGTGGTATAAATCTGTCTGTTTTATGATACATAGTACACAGCATTCTCCTGTTATTTTCAAAAGAGACAAGACAGTGAGTGCCGAAATTGAATCAAAGCTAATAGTTCCGGTTTTGTCGAACGTTATACTAAAGTGGTGGCTTTCTCGCGGAAATTTTGTTAATTAATTTCCCGTCGCTCTTTCTCAACTCGCTCCTAACAGAAACAAGAAGTAGGGGACTGTACTACCTACTACTATCCGCAGTGTATTACAACAGCAAGTGGTCCACCAACCAAAATTCTATATCTTTACTGTACAATATTATTACAATCTATTGATAATAAGACAAGACACTGGTGAGTGTATAGAGATATTCTCTCCCTGATTCTATACATTACAAATATACACTTTGTACAATTTATAACGAATATTTCTGCATCCCACACTATAAGTTAATACACAAAGGTTCTCCAAATACTAAACTACAACAGTAATCAAATCAGCTTCACTCAACACATCTACTACACTCCTACTAAAATATTATATTGGCAGAACAACCGCCATAGTAGTAGTAATATTCCTACTGTGTATAAAACGAGTAGAGCTGTCTCTGTGTCTCTGTACATCCTTTACATCTCTAAAGTTTACGAGAGGCTGTGCCATAACAATTTTCCTATTACATTGAATAGGTTTGCATGTTGATACGACGACAAGGGAAGACTTAGTATATCCTGTGTGCAGTGAGTGATGTGATTTCGCCCGAATTCTAGCAAAGCAGCTTCTCTTCATATCTTTTGCTTCGTTGGCTTGGTCTCAGAGAGCTTTGAGCCCAACTCTACTAGTACAACCACCATACTACCACCACCACTACAACGTCTACCTACCCAACCAAATACACTACTAAAGTCTTCAAAATTCAAACTCCTCATCGGCTCTTCTTCTTCGTATTTTACTAGTACTCTCTCTCTCTCTCTCGCTCCGTTGTTATTGTACCATACACTATAATACAGGGAGAAGTGTCTGTCGTTTGTCTCATCTCATCCTTTCTACTTAATAGTACACAATACACGAATTCCTGTGTATATCTGCAGAATATTACCACTTTATGATAATATTGACTAAACCTTACAAGCCACAGTAGTGTGTACTATGTGTACAGGGTATTAGCAATCAGTGCACACATTCTGTCAGTATTTTACGGTCATCTGCAATTCAACTACAACTACATATACACATAACCACGAGAGAGAAATGCCATGGGAGCGTCTACAACTAGTTCTACCGACATAATACGACATTTACAGTGTCTTCTTCTATTACTGGCAAAGTAACCTCAGACTTCGTGTGATAAAGTTACATTGGAGTTATAATAATATACATTTTACATCTTATACCTACGGGAAATAAATATAATCCTTGTATATAAGAAAGTACAGTATATATAGTGTGAGCAAATGTATTGCTATGAATGTACTTACTGTTATTTTGTTTTGTGCAAGGTTGTCTCATCATAGTGGTGTATTTACACTACGTGTATAATAGTGGCCACATAGACTTGTTAGTTTTCCACTCGTCGAAGGATTATTCGTTTCACTTACTCGTGAACCATCATTGCACTAATAATCTGACGCTTTGTGTGAAACGAACTCAAGTCGCAGTATTTGCATAAAGAATTACTATTATTTTCGACTACTACTGGCCTACATTGAGTTTTAAGTGGACTGAAATTGCACAGGGTGAGTCTGGCATTATTGCTCTATGTATAATAATGGACTGTCTATATTTTTATCACGTATATATCCTTCAGCCTGCATATTATTGAAATAGCATTATATATAGTAAGTAATAAGTACTACTCATAGTCTGTAGTGCTTCTAGCTATGTACTAACTCAAACTGTAATACTCCTCAGGCTGGGTATGTTCTTCTGGAAAACAGATTTGGTTTGTCTTTGTATTTCATAAGTACAGTTAGTTGTATGCACTCCATGTTTTGTTGGATGAGCTCTTTATAGCATATGGCATGCAATGTATGTACCTATGTACGTGTCTACCTGTATATTTCTCATTGTCAGTTGTATAGCTATTTATATAGTCCAAGGATAAATTCACAGCAGCAATACTATTACCAGCACTATCTGTACTTCTACTACTGTAGTATTTATACCGCAATGCAATGCAACCTCCGGTGTAGCAGATTGAGATGCATGGGAACTTTTCCATGATTTCCTACCCATTAATTATGAATAAATGTAGTAATATATGAATGAATGAATTCCTAGAACATATACAAGTCAGTACAAGCCTTCTAGCTAGAGAGATACTAAATAGAAGCAGTAGTTATTTTGAAACACGTGTATGATACAAAGTACATCTACAGCCCTGGCGTTTGTTTGTGTAGTATAACTACTCGTTGTTTCGTCGAATTCGGTTGTGCAACATTGCAGAGCATTAGTAACTAAGTATACAAAGGTAAAATAGTAAGCTGGAGAGAATGAGATACAAGTAGAACTAATGTTATTAATATAATGTATAATGCATTAGGTGCATTAGTTGATTGCCCAAGCAAAGCAATATGGCAGAACACAGCCAGAGACACACAGAGTAGTAGTACAAGAAGTACATAGAAATCGTGCTGTATGGATTTGGCCGCAAATGCGTTGCACGGAAGAAAGACCAGGAGGACTGTAGTCAACAAAGCAAATCACAACAGCTAACAATGCTCAGGCTAATGTTATTGTATCGTAGTTAGCAAATGAGGACAATACTGTCAGCTTAGTGATGTAGTAGGACTGGACTCTCTCTCTCTCTCTCCTAGCTTAGTCTTTAGAACAATCTATAAAATATGAAAATGCTCTCCAGTTTCAGCTTATAGTTTTAGTAAATTGTAACATTGTCATTATATTCTATTATTATACAGGGCGACTTTAGTAGTGGTAGTAGAGTATTTCCAGATTATTCTTAATAATACCTATGGAGCATCCGTAACTCTTTGCTAAACAAATACTGTAGCGGCTATAATATATTTAGGTATAGACAATAATACGGTGTAAGCAGGAGATTAGTACGAGGAAAGATTCCTTTGGCTCTGTGTCTCTCTTCTATGTCGTGTCTCTCTCTGTTTCTGTTCTTTGGTAAAGTACAGTAAGTCTATGGTTGTATTAGTATTAGGTTGGTAGTAGTAGTAGTGCTATAACGGTATTGTTTTGGATGGACAGGACGTCGTCGTCTTTGTCGTTGTGCGACGCGGTCATAGCTGAGAATTGGTGGCATGGAGTTTCACTTCGTTTGCTTTTATAGTTCTGTACTACTCGTGAAGCGTCGCATGGGCTCACATGAGTGCTCAAAGTTACTAAGCTCGTATATTAAATGAAATGGTGGCATTCAATTCTAGTTATTGGTGAAAGCTCAAAATGGTGAGCCAGAAGGATTAGGGCACTTTGGCAGATCAGTTCTACAAAGCTAGAACCGTATTGCATGCAAACAGAGTGGAGTGGAGCAAAGAGACAGAAAGAGAGAGAGAGAGAGGCTAAAGCTAACTAGGCCTAACTAAAGTAGAGAAGAAAAAGGAAAGTTTGTCGGGAAAGTGGAGAGCATTATTGAGGAAGTGAAAGGTGGCGGGTGCTTTAGATGCTGGACGAGTGTGCAGGGAAAGCTGCCAAAAAATTAAAGGAAACACTTACACGAGTCAAATTAAAAATGTTATAATTTCAAAGGTTTAAGTGTGTCTGTGTATCTCTACTACATTATTTTCATTGTGTGAAACTATGCCGAGAATGGGAAGTGTATAAGTTTCCTCTGTTATAGTAAGTACTATGGGGGAAATTAGTTAAAAGTTAATTATTTGAAAGTATGTAGTATGTTCCCATTACATATTGTTGCTGTAAATCATTTAAAGAGTGAGAGAGACAGAGAGAGAGAGAGAGTGCCGAATGGGAATGATAAGACAAGAAATAATTTTACGAGAAACTATTCTCTCTGACATTATAAAGTAATGAAAACAAGGATAAAGGAATTTAGAAGCACAATGTTAAGCAAAGAATAGAATTGTATTGCTAAGAATAGGGCTAAAGATGAATAAAGTTGAATAGAAGAATGATGTGGTTGGGCTTGGTTGGATTTCGGCTTTGTTCAGCTCTCAGATAGAAAAGTAATGTAAAGAAGATTTGAGGATGAGAATGAGACGGGACGTTGAAAAATTTTGAATTTGGACAGCTAAATGTAAAAGGGTAGGAGGAGAGGAATTCTTTGGCGTATTAGTTTTTATGTCCATATAAAATAGAGATATAAAGCTTAGCATAGAGGTTTAGTATATATTCGTAAATATATGTCGGGATTACTTACAGCCAGGCACGTTCACACAATGGCTTGTCTGTGCCTGTACATTGTTGACTGCCGTGTTTTCTGCTATGCTTTTCGGCTACTAACAATGACTAAGTAAGTTTATAGCTATAATAGTATTATTGAGTCTTCCTGAGTGTTTTCACCACATTCTATTACTCTCCGCTTAAACCTGCAACCATCAGACGAACAATATACACATACAGACTTTAGCAAACTTAGCGATGGGAAGAAGCCACAACATGACATGATTTTCAATGCAGACTCATAACAATGGATGAAACATCGGAGCAGTGTAGGGATACCAACATAAAATGAATGCCACTACCAGCAAAAGCAAGTCAACAACAATATTGGCGAATATTAATATTACTTTTTTTACATATAATTTGTATACATATATAAATACCATTATATGCAAGTAATATGACAACACATATCTATAGGTATATATAGTATATAGGTATATCTGTGAGTATAGGTACTTATAGATTGTTTGTATATTTATATATGCAGTTGCATTGATATTGTAATATTATCATGTTATAGTTGATTCTTATGGACTGAAGTTGTAGTCATGAGCCGTCAAAAATACAAGGACACGACAAGCTTGAAGAGAAAGTAAAAAACTCCGTTTGTATGTTGATATGACATGTTGTATAGGAAAGCAGTAGAGTAGAGTCAAAAGTCCCTGTGTAGTATTTTGTGTATGAGGAAGAAGAAAAGCTAATATAAACATGTATGTATACGTAGTATGCATTATAGTTGAAGACTTCGTTCCTTGGAGAGAAAAGATAGAAGAAGGGTACAGGACAGAGATGTGTCAGCATTTCCGAGCCAAATGAGTTAACCGAGTTGCGAAAAAATATCTCATAAAAGAGGTTTACGAGGAATGAAAAGAGACGAGCGAGGCTTAAAGATGTGCAACATCTTTGTCTTTTTTCTTGCCCTATGATGTGCTTTGCCTCTTTCCGGATGTGACTTCGTGTGACTTCCCCAGAGAATTCGCTTTCCTCCATTCTCAACAGCTTCACTCTTTTTACTTTATATAGAGATGAACACAAAACATCATTGCAACTACAACACAACACAGAACAGGAGAGAGAACCTTAAAGCACAACGTACAAAACGTACACTGCGGTACAATACCATCCTGTGTGTTCCTCCGTGTACTTCTTGTACTACTCAGTATAATGCGACTACCGTATTAGTTGTAGAACTATGCTACACTTGAATGCAGCTCAGTTCACTCGTGTGCTTTGTTTAGTTAGACTCAGATCACATCACATCAAATAACACAAGCTAACATGTTATATTTCGCTATGTACTATGCTAGTAGTAACCATACAACCCCAGAGCCAGCTCTGAGGTACTTATAGTCAGTTTCAGCTTCAACCTACTCAACAAAGTATTTCTGCTATGACTCTTAAGTCAAAGTAGTCTTAGTACCCACACAACAAAATACAAAGCTGTGCATTCTATGAATGAACTATATATTACAGATATTACTGGATTTTTACTTTAGGATCCGTCCGCACCAAATACCTTCACATTTACTACAACAAAATACCTACACATATATAGGTAGGTATTTCATATAGGTTTTAGTTATATATAGAACTAAATACAACAATGTATATGGAGACTGTACGTAGAGAGAGAGAGAGAGAGTATGAATTTAGTTGATGTATCTGCTTGTGTTGTTTGTGAGGTATTTTGATACAGGGGACTTTCTCTCGTGGAGATTAGATCGTTTTTCTTGTTACACACAGGGCGAGTACGATACAATGGTCAAATCTCATGTCAAAAATCATGACCCCATATATATTATTACTCTACTGTTCCTGTCCCTTTCACTAAACTCATTTCTGTCTACACATTTTTTACCTCGAATTCCTTTTTCCCTCGCGATTTTCACGCATCGTCTTACAAATTCTAGTTCCACTGGCACACACAGTCTGTTAATGGTGGAAGTATACTTTGTGCACGGGGTGACTTATGGATAAGGGGAATTTTCCCTAGTTTCTTCTAACATAATAAAAATAATAATGTCATTCCTCTTATTCTCTTGTCGCATTCCTATTTACGCGATCAATAAACCCAAATACATTTTTCAGATGCAAACGCAAAGTTATTATAAACCTTATTGGAAAATATCTTAATGTTATGTATATAGCTATAACGAAGGTGTGTTGTATTATGTGTACGTCTGGTTTAGGGTAATCGGGTAATAATTATTTCGTTCACATAAAATATTCTTAGATTTCTACAAAATCATTTATTAATACATGATATGATATTTATGACTGGGAATTTGACATATCGACATCTATCATATTGTAAACATCATTATTTTGCGGACGAGATCGTCACAACGAACGGCTGTAAATCTGGAAAATAATTTTTAAACCATATTTGATTGTGCTGCAAGCAAGTTTCATGCATATCATTTGCCTAGAATTTAAATTTAATATAAATGCTGCTGACAAAATTGAATAGAATTAGGAAATTTGCATGAAATGAATTTGTAGATGCCACTCTTCCCCGCACAGGTACTTACTTTCCAAGTTGTATTCTGTTTTGATGTCAATTACTGATACTAATCCTAATTAGGTATACTAATTATGCTAACACTAAAGTTATTACTAATATTTAATGTTACTAATACTAATTATTTAATTATACATAGTTGAGGTGTCAATGGTGTTAAGTACATCTTTGGTATAGTGTTAATGTGTACAAATAATATGTATAAATGCATACAAAAGACTTATGATGATGTGTGAATGAAGAGATTAAAAGCATTGCTTGTTATAATTCAGGACAATATATAATATGAACTAACATTGTGATCTTATTTTGATTTGCAGAGTTGTGACTGTGACGGTCGGAGACAAATAACTTTTCAAGTTTTTTCCCATCAACTGGCAGAAACTGTTACTGCGTGAATTACTGTTATTGTGTTGTTTTGTCAGTGATGATGTAATTAAGGAAACGTTTAAGCTGTGACAAACAATGTCATTAATAAATCGTGGGAAAAGTGAAGGTTTAGGAAAGTGCGTAGTTTCAAGAATTGAATGCGGTGTTGTTCATGTGATTGACAACTTTGTCTGTTTGCTTTCCCTTTTCATAAAGGAAGAATAGACAGAATTGTTTGATACTTTTGAAGTGAAAGTTTGGAGAAAGGTACTCTCAATACAAGAAACGACAGAGTGACGCTGTGCGACTTAAAGATTTTCGAAAGAAAAGTGGGTGACAGTGGAAATACATAATATAGGAAACGGACGGACAGGTTGATCGACAATGGGGGAATTTGTGGCTGCGTCAGTTTTGACAGTATTGTTCTGCCTCCGAATAAGTGGTAAGTTCTTTACTAACTCTTCTGCTACACCATTCGAAATGACAATAATGATGGAAAGCGTCAAAAGGAAGTACAGCCCCGGCTGCAGCACTCTGACATTTTTCTCACACATTTCCTCAAACTTTAATACAGCTCTAATGCCATATCATATATCGCCTTGCTTATATTTATGCTGCATATTTACAGGCAATCCGTACCTTACGCATTATAACGCGCAATAAATAGAGCATGTATATTATACACATCGACAATGTATCAGTATAATATGCTTAAACTATGTAGATTCATCCCTTACTGTTTTCCTTCACGAAGGAAAACACTTTACATAATAATCGACAAACATTTCGTAATAATTTTAGGTTAAAGCTCCAAAGAGCAAAACAAAAACTTAAGCTTTTAAAATTGCTCGCGAATGGCAATTTATGTTAGGTATGTTCTGCAAGACTTGTTTACTTACTTTTAGCAAAGTAACTTTATCAGTTTGTTTACCTGTCGAAAAAATCAGCATTCATCTTCATCTATTATTTAAAGGGTTATTCAACGCTATGTGAGTGTTACACAACTCATCCTTTTCTTTCATCTGTTTATATTACAGTTCGGTCGAATGGTCTTCTCCTTTGAACGCATACAAATGCTCCGTTTTAGTGTGCCATTAGTATATACCTACACGTTCTTTTATGCATATTCTATGTAATCAGTTAAGTTTGTGAAAAGACTACGGCTACACCCACATAGTTTCATATTCCTACGGGGTATATATCTACCTTATACATGTTCAGTATATATTATAGTTTTTATGTATATACCTGTATGTGTAAATGTACTATTGGTATGATACTGTGGCCGAATTGAATATACAGGCATATTTTCGTACATGTAGACCATTCATGCCTGGGAACTTCAACTCATTTATTAAAGTAGAGCTGCGAGCTGTTGTAGAGCATAAATTAAAATGCGAAATACAAACGAATCAAATTAAATGGGACTGCGTAGATAAAAGGAAGAATGAATGTATGCGAACAGGTAAACGAAAAATTGCTTAACTTTGAATCGAAAGGCCAGGAGGCTGTTTGAATAGCATAAAACTATGTACACACTTGAGTGTTTTACAAAGAAAAAATAAAAGAACGTGCAAAAAAGAACATCACTGGGAGTATATATCTCCTTACGCTTCGATAAAATAAATATTTGAAGACATAAACGATTAAACGCATACTTCCAAAGATTACACCTACACATATACATAGGTATGTAATCTTTGACTCCTTAATAAAAAGAAGTTCGAACTTAAATCAAAACATTTCATCATTACAATAAGAAATCTTTGAAAAGAAATTTTTAGTAATAATATTACACACATTCTATTTTAGTTTTATTCACTCATTCATAAGTAATTGTAAGTAACGCAGATATTCAGTCTTGTCTCAAATCTCAAATACATCAGTCAGTCAGTCATAGTCATAATATTGCATTGTCGGGGCGTATAGCATCTGTAGAATGTAAAGGGAAGAAATTGGAATGCAAAGTACATTTTTATCCGACGGCAACTTATAAAATATTTAATTCAGATGGAATGAAAAGATTTTAAGAGTATACAGACTCAAAAGAGTCCTCGAGAGAAAGGAATTTGAACTACAGAAAACATTTCTTACCTACCTACACAATTCTAAGAAAAATTCAATGAAAAAGGGACTCACACAGAGACAAGTCACCATAATACAAAGATTATTGCTTAGTGTGGGTGTATACAATATGAAGTACCTATATAGTAAAAGAAGATTCCCTGCAAAAATAGAGCTTTAGTCCTTCATCACAGACAAAAGGATGATAAAGAGTGAGCTGAACTGAACCTGAGTTTTCCTTTTAGTTTACATTGTAATACTTCTTCTCTTTCTTTCCGTGAAGAATGTCTCTACACTACAAAGTGTCTCTCTCCTCTATCTTACGCAAAGTCCACATTCATCACAGACACATACACAGCGCAAAAAACGAAAGAGGTATTTAAGACGTACGTGAGTCGTGTTGCTCCACTCTTTCCCTTTAGTCTTCTACTAATAGTTCGTCTTTAACGTGGTAACTTTTCTAGGTGTATTCCACTTTTCCCTCTACGTGTGTTACCGTCTGCTATAAAATTTAAGCACATACACACACTCACGCAACTTTAACTGATATGGTAGACCTTGGCTGTTTTAACAACTGATCGAGGTTATCACTGGTGTATCCTCCTAGGTGTATGGACTTCATATTTTGATACAGTTTACTGTCTGTGTACGTTTCTGTGGATTGGAAGTGGCTTATACAAAGTTTCTTTTAGAAATTAAGTAGAGAGAAGGCCACATGCATGCATTCACGTACATCAAACACCAAGGCAATGTGCTACAGTACCTATATAATATATTGGTTAGTGTAAACATATAAAATCTTTTTATATGTAGAAAAGGTATGTATTTCTCCGAATATAAGGTATATATTGTTTTATATACAAGACTCTATATATGCTGTTACTTATTACTTGAGTCCAGGCTTTTCCTTAGACTGTGGATGGTGTTGTAGAAAAGTTGAGGAGTTGACTGTGAGTCAGCAGAAGATGAGAATGTTGGTACGATGCGAGTACAGAAATCGACATCGACTCAGCGCTTTTTAATGTGATGTTGAAAGCTGAGGGCGTAGACACATATCATATCATATCAGCCGGGACCAACTCAAAATTCATAACCGAGTTTTTATGAACTACACAGTTTTAGATGTGTCTTCGACTCCTTGCCACGTCAAGTCTGCTCCTCTCATTTTCTCCCTTTCCCGTTCCTGACCTTTTATGAGTCCATTACATTTTACAACAAGAATGTCAAGTTAACCCTCTACGTTGTGGAATTAATATTCGCCCTGGCCGTTCCTATTATCCTCCTCTGGCCTATTTAGACAAGTCAACCCGTCGTCTCCCGGTATACTACTACTGCTACTCTCTTCTTCTTCGTAGCTTTTGCTTTGCTTGCCATTCTCTTTCCTCAGACTCTAAAGTCACATATTATACGTTCGTACACAGAGAGAGAGAGAAAGAGACAGAACTACGTTCTTTTAGTTTTAGGACACATACACACAGGCAGAAGAGCAGTGAAGAAGAGAGTCGTATTCATATTCATTTATTTTCCAAGCATGAAAAAATGTGCTTTCTCCGTCTTTCTCTATAAATAGTGGCTGTGTGAGTGAAAGAAGTGTAGATGGGAGTCTATATTCTTGCAGGATGAATACTGTAAACATAACTAGACAGCTGTAATATTATGTAGCCATATAAAGAATGACTTAAGGCTAAACCAGGCCAAGTCTAACTAAAGGAACCGTCTCACAGAGCATAAGATCTCCAGCCATCCCAAGTCATAAGCACTAGCCCCAGTCAAAATCTCTTAAAACCCATACTAAACTGCATAAGCAAGGGACAGGATATTACAGTATTTTATTTTATTGCTACAAAGAGAGCCCGAGTCACAAGAAGATACTATGTGTACAGTCTTCACTGTAATATACAGTTTCCATTTCACGTTCTCTCCATTTATAACTCCAATCTATAGTATAACCCATAGCTGTACAGACTATATATATTTTGCAAGAGAAAGCATAAGGATGTTATTTGGTGAGTAAAATGAAGACAAGGACAGTACAGGACGTGAATAGCGGAGATAGATGTATGTATTCATTATTTGCACTCTGAGACGACACCAAGGTGCCCCAGGGTTGTTAATAAATATTTCTCCAATTATTTGTGCTCGCTCGTGCACAAGCTTCCTAACGATATAAGTTACACTACAGATATATAATATAATAATACAATACCCCCATACTTTTACAATATATACTTTAGTAGCATCCATATTATATAATAACATTCGGAATGAACGGACTTCTGAAAAGCCAGTCAAACTTCAGCTTCACCGACCTGGGTGCTCTTCTCTAAGCACGGCGGCACACTTGGCAGGACACATTTGAATGAATGAGATTGGCGTTCTCTCACTTCACTGCTTTTCTCCTATTCTCTCCACATTATCCCACACACAATGCAATACATACGTGCATATACTTACATTTTATATTGTATTATTACCAACTTCTGTTACACTGTTACTGTACACCCTTACTGCACATTATTTCACATTACCGTGCTACCGGTGTGTGGTGTGGTGGAGATCATCTCTAATTTAAATGTAAAGAAATACTTCCCAGTATTACAACAATGACATGATATTTCTCTCTTGTACTAGTATATTTATTTCTCGTTGAAAATGGTTCTCATACATTTGTATTAATAATAGACGTAGTATATTTTATTAGCTACACTGTGTACACTAGCAACGACTCTCTCTCTCTCTACAGGAAGGAGTAATAGCAATAACACACAGGAACAGCAAGAGTGGTAGTAGCAGTAGCCTTACAGCTGTGTGCAAGTATCCCATTTTCCAATCTGCACGTATTATCTGTGTCCATATGACTCTCTTCCTTTTCTGTGGTCTTTTCGTTTGATTTGACTGGGTTGGATCTCCCCACTGGCGTTTCAATGATTTCCATTGTAATTCCAACAGCCATGTAACTCTCTGTGAATATAAAGCGGCCCATAGTATAAGTAAACTTCCTCTCTTCCAGATATTTACAGTCTGTCGCCTAGTAATATAATAATGTAGGTACTCAGCCTGTAGTGGTAGAGCGCGACCAGTCTTTTACTTTGCAAAGTAACAAACGAAAATTGCAAAATGCGAATCTCATCTAGTGGCATGGCTCATGGCATCGCAGGACATGGCGTGGCAATGCAATACTAATGGTAGAAGCTACAACATACAGTTCTCTCTAGTCGTTTCGGGTAAATACTTGTGTAGTTCAACGCGGAGAATGGATATGGATGGTTTTCCACCCAAGCTGAGCACACAAGAAGAGATTGAGACTTGAGAGTAATACATACTTATTAGTTGCTTGTAAAATGTGAGAGAGGACTAGCACTAGTAGAGAGTAGCTTAAGAATGTATAGAACAAAAGTAGTTACAGTTATATTGCGAATAATGTCCATAGGAGTTGTAGAGTGCTAAGAGAATGTACAGAGTGGAAGTACAATGAGAAGTGCTGAAAGTACCAATAGGGTTGTTGAATACAATGGTGGCTCTTCCAGGGACAGAGAGAGAGAGAGAGAGAGAAGTGTATATGGCTCATAGCCAAATGGGTCCATAGGTGTCGGCGAGGGGAGAGCAAAACCAAGTTAGTGCATGACACACAATCCATCAAAGTAACTCGATCTAACCTGATCAGAACGAGGACGACGGTGACTGAATGCGACTCTGGCTACGTTATGGTGCAAGTAGCGAAAGAGAAACGAAATGAAGGCGACCAACAGTCCTAGTCAAGAAAGAGACATTACGTAACATAACATAACACCAGTCAGTCAGTAGTAGTCACCATCACCATCTAAACAAAATCACACAAGCCTAGTTCTTCTGACCTGCCTTCTCTTGACGGAGTGAGTTCAAATTCTAAAGCCTAAATATGACTCTCCAATATATTTCAGTTTTGTAACGAAACTTGTATGCGAACAAAGTGTCTGTTCGACTGTCCGTATGTACGATGACCAGGGGCAGTTTGAGACTATTGAGACATTAGCAACATAAGCATTTTCTTATGATTTTAAAATCACAGCATGAAAATAAAAAACTATAATATTCTGATCCAATATAGGTTACAATTTGTAAGTTTATGGGTTCAAACAGCAGTGCTGATTTCATTATCAATCTAAACTAATTTAAACTAAACTAACTCAAGCACGGTTTTATATAATGACTTCCAACTTATTAGTACACGTAATCTAGCCCATTGGAAGGCTAATTTTGAAGATGGGGTACAGTGATAAACTAATTCATGACCTTTGCCACATTCAATGTGTATTTGTGTAAGTGCCTACGCTTGTAAATTATTTTCTGATGTAGTGCGCTTTATAATATTACACGAAAATAATGTTCAGACGGGATATTATGTAATATTACTGTTACCAAGGATATTAGTTAGGAAAGGAAAATTGTAAATGATGAATGAAATTAGTTGATAAAATGTTGAATTTAAGTTAGTTGCGTTTAACATTCTG
>JABASD010000965.1:0-51955 GCA_019776165.1 Pogonognathellus flavescens | reverse complement strand
ATGGTATTGCTTGTAGATATTTATCGTGTTTTTCTTTATGTACATCTTCTGGTTGATTACTATTTAGTGTCCATATAATCTGCTTCCTTGAAACGTAATTTGCTTATTAGCAAAAATTACACTGTCACTCCTTACAACCAGCTGCATGTAAACTGCAAGTCAATAATGACCATTAGATATGTGCTTTGTATGTATAAGCATTATTTACAACCAAAACTTAAACGAAACGAGAAAAAGCTCGTATAAAACTTCATACGTTATAAAAACTTCATAATAACTACACCTTTGAAATGTTGATGCATTATATATTTTTTATGGTGACGTATAATTGCACTATGGATTTATTACACCGTTAAATAAGTTTATCTCTCGTATCTCAAAACAAAATGACATTATATTACACGTGAGACGACTCAATGGAGAAAACCGCAGCGAAAGACAGAAATAAATAAATTAGTTTTGCTGTGTTTACATCCATGAAAATTAAGAAGGCTTATATGAATCAAAGATCTCCGTGACATTTTTAATTTAGAAAATAACAATTAATTTTACAATACAATTAAATTTAAAATTTTACATAAAATTGTTACAGCATATTATAGGCGCAGTTATATAGCAAATGATATGTAAGATAAACATTGGAAAACAATCACAAACTTATTGTTTTATTTGAATGTTTCGTTACGTCTGTATGAAATTCATTCATTCCACATGCACATACTGCATGTTATACTCATCATAAAATGTACCTAGTGTTTTTAATAAAGATGAATGGGGCAAATTGATTGCGTGCAAAAAAAGTGCAGCGCTTAAAGTTGCTAGAGAAAGTTGTGAGGAGGCTTCGTCAGAATTTTCGACAAAAAATCTGTACTTTGTAAATTGAATTTTAAATTCCATGAGTATAAAACAAAAGATGAATAGCAAATCATTTTCTTTAGAAGATACTGACTATTGCAATGGACGAGATTGATACAAAATGTAACGTTGTGTGTATTAAGGTTGCAAATTGGGAGCTAATAAACCTTAGGCAGGAGAATTGAATGCAAATTGCTGTAAACTGTGAATGGTAAAGTGAGCAGTTGATTGATGGTGCAGAGAGAGGATTCAGCTTTTGTCTGTATTTATTAGTGCCATCCTATCAACCATTTCTAAACGTCTATACTTTGCTTGACTCGTGAACTCTGCTTAACTCCAGTCAGTCTTCATTTCATTCATTCAACCAAATACACATTTGACTTTGACTACTGATCAAGTCTAGATAGTCACATACATACAATCAACCCTATTGCCGCCACTTCTCTACTCACTCTGCGGTGCCAAGCGTACTTTACTTTGTTTTTCAGCCCCCAATCAACTGCAAATGACGAATTGCAAACAAACTTTTTTAATCATAAATGGGAATAAGAAAATATTTTTTACCTTATGTAAAATACACACAAAATATCTAAACCTTTCATGATTATCACAAATCACAAAATTTTTATAACTAGTTTGCTCTGTATAAGTCAACGATAAATTTATCAATTCTAGATAATGCCTTAGATATTTATAGGTAGCTATAAATCAATTGGTAACATAAATGCACATACTTATACGGAAGGATATGTTACATTTCTGCGTAAAGGTTTTACACAGGAAGAACCTTATAGTATTTAGGTAAGGTAGTAATGATAAGTTTACCATTGCCATCAATGCGCACATTTATTATCTTTCTACATCCGTATTATTGCGTAGCTGCATTCTTTTGATGTTGATAGTGGTAGGGTATGAATATATGTAATCATCTACTAGTACACATACTACTGTTACGTAACCTACCATTATAATTTTTCTACCTATAATCTAATATTTCCAGTTAGGTATTTAAATTAGTTTTTTGAGTCTTAGATAGAAGTGGAGTTTCAATGAAACTCCTCCAGTCTTTGTTCTGCACCACGTCTCCCGATCACAACACATTTTCTTAAATTTCTATTGGAAATTATTTGCAAATGTGAGTCTTTTTAAAATATAAATGCGTATTTAGTGATGAATCGCCCTTTAATGAAATTCTTTTTGTAGCAGGACTAATTTTTCTAGACTGGAAACAAATTTATTTTGATTGTTGTAAAAATTGGGAAATTTTGCAAGCACTAGCAATATATTAATGGGTCGAGCTGTATGTAATAAATTGTTTACTAATCGTATTGCTAAGAAATTTGATATGTAGGCCAAAAAATGTAAAGTTAAGTAGCCAAAAGCTCGATTCATTTCTCACATCTACAAAAGTGATATACCTATCTACACCTTATACTGCTTCTTAATATCAGATGGAATAGAGGGAGATACAATTAGTCTGATGGAAATAAAAAGGAGAGGCGATGAAGAATGTGAAATTTATTGTGGCCCTGTGTTGATACGTGCCCCATTGTTGAACTTTGTAGAAGTTATGAAAACCGCAAATTACGATGTCCTGTCAATAATGCACTCTCTCCTCGCTACAGCACATAAAATCTTTAGGTGTTCACAACAAATGTCTCAGTCTGTGTGTATTACATTACACACAAGGCTGTGAGTATAATTCACCTTCTCTCATTCATCAACTCACTCCTTGGAAAACCTATACGAAGTACAATATGGTTGAGATTGATAATTTACATACACGAGTTGTACCTAATCCTGATAAAAGTAGGTAACGCAATTACGATTACTCTTTAGTTGGTTTTGAACAAAAAATGTTGACTTTTACCAGAAATAGGCGTAGCTAGACGGAAAAATTGGAAATGGAATTAATTCTCTGAATGTGAGTAATTACAATCATGTGTGCCGCAAGCAGCAGCAGCACTAGACGTTTACCTGAAAAAAGATTTGCTCTATTAGATAATCTCATTGGGTAATATAATTCATTGTAATTCTTAGCGTTTCGACCTCATTTCCATTTTGCGTGAAATGCGAAGTTATCTGCATATCTCAAAAAGAACAGCAAAGGCTATATCAAACGTAACGGAAGAAAAGAATCATTTCTACTAATGCTACATACAAATTAATGTTAAATGCACTGAGCGAGAGACATTTTTTCTATCAGACGCAGCACTGGCCACTTACAAATGAAATTAAGCATTTGTATGTACGTGGACAGAGGCATTGTACACGTCTAACATAAACACAAACACAACAATGCAATAAACAATTATTAAGCTTACAGAGATCGCTATATAGACACACAACTCAAATCAGCTTCCTTTAGTCTCTCGTCGAGATTAATAAAGTAAAACAGACCAATTCTTAGTGCAGTAGTGCTCATAGCGTCCAAATCATTTCTCCCAGTTGTGTCTCACAAAGTGTAAAGTGTAAAACTGACCAAGACGATTACATTGAATTGACAAATGAATTTTTTCCTTGTGCATCTTTAAAGTGGTAGAAATAAAGTTTTTTCCCTGAGACTTGTCCGTATCTTCACTTCTTAGCAAATCGCTAATAAGAAGCAAAATTCTCGACGGTTGGTCACATCGTCGTCATCATCCTCTCGTCCGCCTGCAAATTACACAGTTGACTTCCTTGTCTGAACGACTTTAGTCATAAACGTTATCGCCTGGTGTATCATGGAATGCGAATGTGAATGGAGTGTTTAATAGTGCAGTTAGTGCATGTACAACATAAATGTATCATCTCTATACCTATACGGCCACCTACTTTACTTACCCACTGTCTATGTCTTTAGTATCACCGTCGTTACTCCAATTTGGTATTTACATAATCTTAAATTCAATCATACTGATAAGAAAATAAAATATTGTCATTACTTGTTATGGACAAACCAAGAAACGTATATGCGTCGCTTGAGACAGATATAGTGTTACGTGTGTATGGTTAGTAACATAGTATCATGTAATGTACATCGTTGTTTTTATCCAAATCAAATTATTAAATGAGAAATGGTCAAATGAAACAATAAATGAAAAAGAGCAGGTAATTTTGGAAAACAAAGGGAGAATAATTATAGATGATAACGACGAACCAGTGCAGAGATTGTCCGATTCGTTTAGTGTTTGCAAGGACGTAGCTTATTCGTCCGTATGCGTTGTACAAAATAAAGACAAATTGCAAAATTGGAATACAAATATTGTTATTTCAAATTTTGTAGGATTAGCATTAATATTTGTTGTTCTCTGAAAATACAAAAGATAAAATTGCGTTATTTAAAAGTAGGTACTATGGTGCATCGTACTTCATGTGGATTATTATGCATAATTGTCCATACTTACCTCTAGTCAAGGCACAATCAGATTATTCTTGTACAATGACAGGAGGAGTTGGGGAAGAGCAGTAGCAAAGCCTTGCTTTGTTATTTGTCTCTATAGATAAATGAAAGCTTTAATGGTTCATCGTAGTAATATTGTGAAGAACCGTTGTTGACATCTTCCCGAGAGACACAGATACATTCAAGTTGGATTCATGTCACTGCACTTACGCCGTTACATGCCGTAATTATTGACTCAAAATTTGAAATGATAAATAAAAGTGCGGTGCTGCAATCCCTCTAGGTTATACATTTTATGTTATTTAATTGAATTTACATTGTACTGGGCTTCGCATGTATAAGTCTCATGAAAATATTATTCTTGCAAACTTAAATGCACACATGGAATATAACAATGTCTGAGTAGCTATAATGTTGGAATAGTGTATGACAATAATGTTAGAAAGGCAGGAGGCAGCTGCAATTCAAATTGAGATGATGAAATTAAAGTGATTCATCATTCATATGAAATGCAAGAATTGAATCTCGAATAAAACCGTTTAGTATGTAATACATTGAGTAATAAAATTGTGAAGTTGGGATTTATTTTATTCTGTTTCTTGATATTTCAGGTGGGTGATCAAATTCTTCGCGTGAATGGCTACCCTGTGTCTGCAGCAGTGCATCACGAATGTCTTTCCCTCATGAGAATCCGAACAAGTCTTCATCTAAAAGTCCGCAGTAAGTATTTCCTACGTTCATTGTCGCCTCTAACACATTTCAATCTAAATAAAATGATTCTTACGCTATTTTTAAATATGCTCTCTAATTAAACTGTAAGTACAAGGCAATACACTTTAAACTTATTACTGATAGCCATAGAGAGCTTAATTAACTAACAAGTATTTCTGCATAGCATATTCACATTACATTTACGTACTAATGAATCCATGTAGTATTTGTATTCCTGTATACGTGTTGGAATTCCTAGCTGAGCTTTCAGTTGCGAATTTTATGTATTGACTACTGGGAGTATAGCTACTAATTGCATTGTAATTGTAATGTACGTTGTATTGTTCGCAGTCAAAAACTTTAAAGGCAAAATTCAAGTCGATTAATTTAAACAGGTTGATCAATTCTACGAAAACGTTAAAAACACCTTTCAACTGTAAGTTGCTCGTTGCACATAAATTGCAAACAAAACTGACGTTTTGACTGTTGACCTATGATCTTTTTCAAAAATGCCGAGGAGTGTCGATTGAATGAATTCATTTTCACGATTTCTAATTCTGAATTTTTTAATTAATTCTGTTTACTTTACTATTGCTACTGAAATGCTCGTTGCGTTTGCTTATCGACTGAATTCTGATTTTTTGTGAAAAGGTAATTTTTACGGAAACTACCGATACACTCGTTGCTCATTAGCTCGTGCTGTTGTTAATTGCTAATAATGGTAGTAGGAAGAAGGTGTCCACTGCAATCTACAACTCATTGTCACATTTTTAATTTTTATTATGTAGTCTTGTCGTCGTTCTCACTCACTGCAACAAAACCGTAGTAAAATCTATTATTACACATTTTACAACCACAACACTCTGTGCGTACACACATTTTACTTGTACTTCTCTGTATTTGCTTTTTATATCTAAACCGTTCTTTAGTATCTATTGAATATATTATACATGTATAGGTATAGCCTTCTTGTATAGTTTACACTTAAGTGTTTGTGATTTCTTGTCTTCTGTTGGTGCATTACTACTATTTATTTGTTATATTTTTCATAGACAGGCATTTGTTCGTCTATGCGCCTTGCCCACAAATACAGCGAAATAATTTATTTCCTCTTCTCCCATTGAAAAGAAATTCTTTTTCGCAATTGTTTACATTCATTCGTTTGTTTACCTTTTACGTTGACGTTTCTACATTAAAATATAAAGAATTGTGTCCGGTCTGGAAGTTATGTAGAGAAATAGAGTCGACTGTGTATTTCTTCGCCATTATTCATGCAACACACCTACAGGTATAGAGATACGCTCTTTATGCATTATTGCTATTACTCGCACAAGGCAATTACTCAATTCAACACGTCTCTCGATGCTAAAACCCCTTCTTGTAAAAATCATCTCTCTTCATTAACTTTACATTGCACGGTTGCAAAGCAGCTTTAGTAAGACCAATAAAAATTAGCTAGGCCATTAAAGGGACATACAGTCAGACAATGCTTCCTTTCTCTACATGTACTTCTGTTTCTCAATTCACTACAGACAACCATACCTATATTATTCTACAGGCTGCTTATAAATATATCTTTATGAGCAAAAGTAATGGTGATGCCACTTTATTACAATAATAGAATAAAATACATTTTTACAATTATTTCTATGTACTTAGCGTTTATATTTACATGTGTAGCTTTTCCATTGAACATTTTCCTCTGAAAGTGTGTGTACATTGTATGTGCGTGTAATTATAGAATCTCACTTTTGTTTGTACTCGATACACTTATTTATTTTTTTGAAAATATTAATTTTACATTTTCTCATTGAGTCACTCGCTAAGTGCAAAGCGGCAAGATGCATGGGTGCAATAAATTTTTAAGAACTATTTTTGCAGTAGGAGCACAGAAACAATAAGCAATAAAAGGCTAATTTCGTCACAGGGGGTATGTACTTTGTTATTTTTGGATGGACGTATTTTTTGACTTGTGCTTAATGATGAATTGAATGAGTGTGATAAGTACTCTACTGTAATACTCAAAGAAAAGCCGAAATTATGATAACACAAGTAAAATGTAATAACACCTGCTACTATATAGACTTACCACATAAACACATTACGAAACATAAGTTTAACACTCAAAAATTATTGTCACTTATTTATAAATTTTCCCACTGCAAGTAGAATGCAGCATTTAATTGCAACAACAGAATAATAATTCCATTATTATTGCATTTAATTGCCTTTGTGAACTGCATTATTAAATTTAACCAATTAAAACTCTTGTTTTATTATATCAGTTACAGAAGCTCTTTTTAGTTGTGTAATTTGTTACATGCTAATAAACGTAGCGTTTAAATTACACATTATGCATGTATTAAGAAAAATCGTTTCCAAAATTAGGTTTTCACTTATTCATAACAATGTACTTGTATTATTACATGTAATATAGTGTAAAAGTTTTTTCTATGTCAGTTTCCTTATGAATTAACGTTATTCCTTTGATTTGTTGTTGGATGAGTCATAAGAATGAGATCATCGTGACTTCAAGCGTGTATCTTCCACAATGCACATGTATGTTTACTTCTACGCTCATCTACTCGTATATAGTAAATGATTCTGCTGGGCAGATTTTCTCTCTCCTTATTCGCACACGTGTATCGTCACTCCATTCCAGTAGAAAATGCAGCCGAGCGTATAAGGAGTTGCGATAGAAAACGTAATAAAGAAATATATCCCTAGAGATTTTTCTTTGTAGCATTTTAAGCGTCTCTGGTTTCTTCCATCATAATCAAGGTTCATTTCATATGTTCATTCCAATTCTAACCTGCAAAGAAAGCTGAGAGAAGATGAGACATCACAATATCACAGTCAAGGTACAATTTCATCCTTGCCCAAAACAACAGTTTGACTTTTATGCACTTCTCACTACCTCAAGTGGGTGCACAGTCCACCTTCCTCATGTCTTCAATAAATAAATAACAGTAAGTAACTGCTAGACGTACAATACTTACTGTTAATATTGATTCTGCACATATGGAAACATCAAACGCATACGCAAAGCACAGATTTTCGTTTCAATTTATACGTGGTGAAAATTACAAAGTCCATTTTATGATTGAAGGTTGCTTTTTATATTTCATACAGACAATCTCCCATAATTGTCATGCAATAATATTTTTTGCCCAAACATACAAATTCGTATAATCGGGAATTTTGTTTTCCAATACAAATGTTTGTTACTAGGGATTTCCTCAAACGTATTCAGATTAATTGTAATTACTTTTAAAATACAACGCATATAAATATGTAAATATAAAGTATGTACAGAACATCATGCAATTTTAAGCGTGACAGCCAGAACAATTCGTGTGTTGAAGATGTAGCGTGTAGGATTCATACAGGTATAAAATGCCACTTCATCGATATAATACACGGGAAAATCATAATCATCCTGTATTGTTTGTGTGCATTACATTTCTTACGTACAAAATACAAAAGTATAGTTATGTGTATTATTGTTGTGTTGATTCTGAGCAAGTTTGAAGACACGGTTGGATTTAGTAGTAGCATTGTTTTATCACACGGCTATACACTTGAAGACTCCTTTTTGGAACATATATAGATATTTAAAGACACACGCATGAAAATATTATTTCTTTGCTCCATATAAGCCACAGATTGAACAGGAAAGCCTAAGACTGTGATTATGTGTGTGTGCACATTGAAATGTTGGTTTTGATTTGATGATGTGAGATGACTGAGAAGAATTGGTTGGATAATTATTTAGCTGTATTGCACAGAATTAGTTTCCCATCGACTACACATTTATATAAACGATGTGTGCATATCCCTGTACTATTGGATGTAGTAGGAGAAGGAGATATAGGTACACCTATATACCAGAATATAATATAAGAAATTTTGTACCTGTTCCTTTCTGTGAGGATCGTCATGGGAAAAGAAAAATGTCATGGTTGGGATGGCTGGTGCTTATGTGCACGGATGAATACTTGCATTATTAGTGTATTATGTCATTTTATATGGATCATTTTACTGTACTGTGTTACACTACGTAAGTACATCGTATACAAACATATCTCTGACTTATATAATGGTTGTGCACCTCCTCTTATAACATTATTCCTTGCATTCGCACCATATGCCAACCCAAATGCATAAAAGCAAGAAAGAGTTGAAGATGAGAGACATGGAACGCACGTATCATCTGAAAAGGCTAGAGGAAATAAGATAAAATATTATGCTTGTGTAAGAAATGCAATAGATATTTTCTATTTCATAATAACACACTAATGAACGTGAGCGAGTATCAACTCTTGTTCTGATTGTGAGTTGTAGGATTGGATTATATGCCTCTTATTCTCGCAGGATGGGAACTCACAGGCTTTAAAAACTCTGCGTTACACATCACATTCAATTTTAGTTCTGTAGTTCTGTACAACGTGCGTGAATCCTATACGCTTCATTCTATAGATATAACTATATAATAAAAAATATTATATAATTCTTCTCGGGAAATCACACGTATATTGAGTAGGAAGGTGGATGCAGACTTTTTATATAGTACATGAAAATGCATACAGTTTAGTATTCTACATCCGGTATAGAAAGATGAAATACAATTTTAACTGTTCGGAACTTTGCACTTATATGTGTGAAAATTATTTAAAATTGCATAAATAGATTTGTTTACAGTACAAAAAAGAAACGGATCGCCAACAGATGTATAAATAAAAGTTCCGTTTGTTTCATTGATCCATTCAACGTATGTCGCATGTATTTACAAATAGTAATACATTTCGTTCATATGTATGGTTTCCGAGATGATGCATTGAAATCGGAATTTGTATTCTCCCACAGACGTATACAATTACTGAACAAAATTATGAGACTATTATATTGACAATAGGGACTTTGTGTGTCTACCAATTTAAATAAAATGCATTTGTATGATGACAGTGCATTGGGACATGATGGCGGCAACGTAATTGTTTTGTTGTTGTAGTAGTACATAGTAAATAGAGTTTATCCTTTGCTCACCCAGTCAGTACTAAATGGAATTAGTGAAGTGATCACAGAAAACAACAAAATGAAGAAGCATAATCTACTCAAATAACAATATTATAGAAAATGGTTACGTTGTTGTTGCACTATGATTAGAGACTGGCAATGAGAGTGGGAAAACATGATAGTGAGATAACAAACTCTTGTTAAATAACTTAAACATAGGCTTTATTATAGCTATGTGCTGTGCCTATTGGATTGCACAAATACGCAGTCTATTTGTAAACGTGATTTTTATGGCAGACGTCCTGATTAAGTATAAGCTGAAACTGATAACATTAAGTTAGTAGTGCGATAAAATTAGGAGCATCTTCGTCCAAGGCGTTTGCCATAAGCAAAATTAAAGGAATACGATAGATTGTTTTTCGTTCTTTTTACTAATAATGCGCTGTTAACAATACTATGATAATAATACGAGTTTTTATTGAGAACAAGAAAATCAAATTTAGGCATACAATGTTATACAACAACCTTTGGGGAATTCATTGAAAACCACAACTACCATTATACAATGTCTTGTACACAAGAAGGAAATAAATGTTTATATTAAATGGGTATTGAGGTATACAGTGAAGTGTATATTAAAGAGTTATTGTTATGTAAGTAGTTTAGTGTTGAAAAAGAATCAGACCGAATGCAGTGCGAGTGCGGCTATTCTACTGAATCAATGTCGGCTCGGCTCGTGCAATTCTTAATTAGGTGTATCAAAAAATCTTGCAGCGGAAAGAGAAAAAATTGCCGGATAATTTATTATTAATTGATAAAAAACATGAAATCCTCATCCTCATTTCACAATTTGAGGTGCTTCTCGTAAAAACGGATCACTACAATAGGACACTTTGCTTTTGCAACAGCAGCTGGAACTAATTCTACTTCCTCAGAGTCTTGCCATTTCATTTTTAGCCAGATCTCTCCGGATGACATTGTAGCTCCGACTATTTTATCGGGTGTTAGGTTTCTATCGAAACCAGTCAACTTCGACTTAGCAGCATCCTGAAACGTACCATAAATCAATCATTAATTTGTTTGTGTTGGCAAAACTTGTGTGTGTGTTGGGATTACGGAGTTAGATTTACAAACAATAAAACACTACATATTGCATGATCTAATTAGGTATTGACTATTGACCCATTTTATGAAAATACCTTAGAAGTAGTCGCCTTCTCATTGCCACTGGAAAGGATCTTGTCCTCCTTTTCAGTTAATTCAGATGCTCTCTTCTTCTTGACAGCACTGGCACCGTCCTCGTAGTCTTTCTTCTCCTGGCATTGTTGTTTGAACTTGGCAATAGCCTTTGGACACGTCAGTTCGTCTGCAGGTATCCACACGAAACTGAGGGTAACAAATTACAAATGTGTCCATGAAAATATACACTTTAGATTCTTAAATATGGCTTAATATTGATTAATTAATGACAATAAACAACACAATGATAGGTATCAACAGGTACTTTCAAAAGGTTTATCAACTTACTCTTCCCGGCCTCTGATTTTTAGCAAATATTCAACCTTTCCAGCTTTGACTCTTTGATCCAGTACCTTCGTCACCGTAATCAATTCTTTAACACTGTTCTGGCTGCCGTCACTGTCAGACTCAGAGGGATCGGTTTTACAGCAATTTTCTTTACTCATCGTGTATATTTAAAACGTTATAAGATCAAGAGTGTTTACCAATTTTTAGTTAAATCAATATTATAATGAAATATCGCAGTACGATTATAAATTACATGGAGACTGGGGACTGAAAGTTGGCGCATTTAACTCAGTTCTCTCATCTCATCCTTGGACGTTCGCACATGACTACGTAGATAGCAGACTGTTCTTACAAGCATTGTTTGCTGGGCATTACATACAATGTGCAATGTAAATGTAAATTCATATGCCAAAACTTCATGACCGGGGGTGATACCTTAATGATATTAATGCTGAGCTGTGTAGGGGCAGGAGTGAATTTTCCTAATTAATGTGGTAATACAAAAACTATAAAAATAAATAGCTCTACACAACAAGTTGCATATTCATAATATTTTTGTACTGTATGAAGCGGTGGTTTAAAATTTAGTAACGAAGTTCCTTTAATGGGAATGCAATTCATGTCTGTCCGTCTGTCTGTTCGCACAATAACTCATGAACTGTCTGAGACAATGATTTGAAACTTGGTACACGTGTCCATTGAAAGGCAAAGTGACTACAGTCTCAACAATACACTGCAATTTAAATACTGCTATGTAAATTCTATTTGGTTTGAAAGTAAAGACCGATAAAATTTGAATATCCCCAATGCTCGAATATTTTGAATAAATGGCAGGATATTTTTAAAAGCATGTACCAGGCATTGTGTAATTATGTTGCTGTCAATGTCCACACGGTTTCACAGTTAATGTTACCGTGTCATAGTTCACATCACAGTGTCTCTGTTCACTTCGTTACTTGTTTACTGTGAGGTTTTGTACTTATTGTCAGCTAGAACTCCATCTTGTTATTATTCCCTCAGATTCATTCTCGTTACTACCGTTACTTGCATAATCTGCGAAATCACTTCGCCTTTACTGCAGATAGTTTCGGTCTTGTTGTGCATAGAAGATGAGAATCTTTTCTGTAATCTTATTCCTCCATTCCTTTTTATTATATCTCTCCTTCACACAAACATTCTAACAAAAATTTAATTTATGTGCGAAGGGTTCAAAAGGTGCAACTCGCATATATTCGTTATTTAGTAGCAAGAAGGAAACTCTCTACAAGTTTTCATTTATGGCGGACCTCAGTTGTCTTCAAAGGAAAGCCGGCAAATTAATCAGGAGTGTTAACATGAACCCAATCTAATTAAAGTTATAGACCCTTGCACACTCTTTCAACTTGAACGCGGCTATTATATGCTGCTGTACTCATTTGTTCCATTCAACTAATTACACACAATTAATTAAGGCAAGAAGAGATACGCAAGGAATCAATATTGCCTATTTGGGGCGTTGAAATGCACTAACATTTTGTATTCTCACTATCTTCGTTTAAAATATTTTTTTCCTGTTTTAAAAATGTCTAGAGTTTCATTTGATCTCAATAGTAAAATAATTCTCACTGACCTTTTTATGCACAACGATTCATTCAGTGGATTTCAATTGCTTCATTATTACAATTACATTTCAAATCCATTGAATTGTGCATCAATTACCCTTCTGTTTAGCTCCATAAAATTTACTCTTGCTCCGCAATTGTGAATGCAGTGTTAAAATGAATTGGACACAGACAGACGTTATAAGTGTATGCAAAACTGTTAGAAATAAATTTAAAGCAACATCTAGGAACTCTGTAGCGTCAGTTTCTCTGTAATGTTTAAAATCCAAGGACTTTTATTACAAGTAGTAACAACATTATTACAACATGTTATAAAATTTATTTTATTAAGTAGTATTTAGGAAGCACGAAAAAAGTTAAGCTGTAGTCTTAATTTTTGCAGTTTGAGCAAATTCTTGGTACTTATCACTTTTATGATCTTTAATATTCACTAGGAGTCTCATTCTTGAGACTCGAAGAGAATTTAATTTTCCACGTTGCCCATTACCACCACAAAAGCCAAAAGCATATAGGAGCAGAGTTGTGAGGAGCAAACTACAAGAAGGTCGTCAACCTGGAACAGTTAGTTAAGTTAGCCAAGTCAAACAAACCAAAATGCACTTTCTCAGTGGTTAATTTCTTAGCTCAGTTCTATCACTCTTCTACCACCATCAACAATCAACTACAAACCCAAAGCCAACAGAATAATTGATAAATTTCATAGCAAAACCTTTTTTCTCGTCATAATTGACAATATCCCCTCATACAATCGTAAACTAGTTAGCATATACTCCTAAAGGTTGGGCGAATAATTTTGTGTTTATCTACCATTAGTATATTAAACAAAACAGAACGTAGCCGCATTATCATTCACTGAAAATAAATCACATCGCTTTAGTAATACTTACTAGCATGTAATGAGTTTTACCTCAAAAAATTGAACTTGTCAGTATGACTTTCAATTTGCCAACTGAAAATGCAAGTTTGCTTGGTTGTGAGAGGAACTGTGTGCAATTAAAACCCGCCAGGGCAGTTTGCAAACAGCATGGAAATAATCTTGTGCTTGCAATTATTACCTTGTGAGAAAATAGGAAGTTCCTTGGAAAAAATAAATTCTCACACATACATTACTCTGTCTCAAATAGAAAAAACAGTCAATGTTTTTAGGTATAGATATACAAAGGAAAAAGCCATAGGGAAAATCAAAGTTTACGTCGTTCTAATCGGATTCATTATACTTTTTATTTAACACTGTATATAGGAAAGGCAATTTGTTGTATTGATACCTGCGGAGCTAAAAAAAGTTGCAAAAGCTCGAAATAAATCGGATGCGGATGTTGTTTGATGGTAGTTAAGGTAGTTGGCTTTTAAAAATCTACGAAATCCATCTCTTTTGTTGTAGCACTAAATTCCACTCATAGAATTGGGATTGCGTGTCTTCGTGTACAATCAAATTTAGCATCTGATACTAGAAACTAATTTTTAGCGAGCAACAAGGCTATATATACAACACGTGTACGCTCAAAATATATCGATATGGGATATTTCACGTTGTGTGCGATTTTAGGGTACTTTTACGCGTACTACTACTAGGTATATTATATACTGTTCACAATTAGGAATGTAATCCATGGAATGCTAATGTTAATGCTACTGTGGAATAATGAAGTGTAATATTAGAGGATTGTGCATTGCGGATAAAACCACATGTGTGTCATTTAGGATTTCGCATCAGATTGCCCATTGAATTGGATTAGAGTACGTCATGCAACGTTAATGATTTATGGGGATCAAGCGAACGTCAGCCTCCCCATACAACTCAGGTTCTGCATCTGCACATTTTATTTGTTCTGGCTTGGCTCTCGGCACTCTAATTCAGAGTCTTCGTATGTGTTGGCTCTCCTGTACACTACACGATCCTACTGTGATTAGCAAGATCATCATCAGTCTATTTCGTTCATTATATTGTAAGTCATATAATACCTTACGAGTCTATAACTCTTTTTTATCACTCCCATTCAGCTACAGCCTCAGAAATATTCTTTCGTATTGTTTACTACACCAAGACCAAGCTACGACGTTCTGTAGTGGCAAGGAATTCACAATTTCAATTATATAGGTCCGTCTTCTTATGAGCAATTATTACTAACCTATAAATCAACGTTTTCTAAGCATGCCTTGTTTAACTACACAGTACACTAATTGTACGTACGTGCTTGGAAATCAATACCTAAATATAAATTAAATGGAAGAAATGACAAATTCTCAAATGCATTTTAAAAATTTCCTACTTAATAATATAGAAGCATTAAATGTATTTTTATAAAAACTGAATTAAGTCGATATTTTCAACTAATATACAAATGTTTAACTGGATATTAATTGGCTTGTGAATATTCATGATATATTTAAAGAAAATGTAATGATATTTTGTGAAAATATGATAAAAAACAAATTTTATTAGAGTGGTATTGTTCTAGCGTCTGAAAAAATTATGCGTCCAGTTGAAGTAGCTATTTATGGCTGTAACCCTACTGGCATAATTTTATTATTTTTATCATTTCATACAATTCAGAGATCAACTGTGTACATCAGTTCTCTTTGATTCTGTACGAGATATAATTTTATTTCGCTCTATTCAGCCCAACTGTGGGTTGAAGTTGAATTTAAATTATATGACAGCTCGAGTCTATTTCACGTGAAAAAAGACAAGGTGATACTCATAAAAACCTTTTGACCACACAAAGTCTATTACTTGTGTCCTGGTCTATCCAAAACACTTTTTAGTGGGATATCTGCTGAATGATGATGATGGATGAGTTGTAATTGCACTAACAGATACTTATTGTCAGGAGCATGTTCCTGTACTTTTTAACAATGAAAATTTCGACTAATGTCCGAGTAGCCCGTTTTATTCTTAAAAAAAATCATCTATCTGTAATTTTGCATATAAACCAGAACAATCATTTCTGCATATTCATTATGGGAATGTATTACAGGATTACAGCAACTGACTTTATTTTTAGAGGTTTATTTTTATTATGATGAGCAGTTAATACGTCAGCGGGGAGAATAAAGTATTATGCACGACAACAAAGTATTATGAATGCCTTTATTGAATTTGTATGCAACACCTTATTGTTATTACATTGTACAAGTAGAATGCAAAATACAAATAAGACTGCATTGCTTATATAAGCGTATGTATTTTTATAGAAAAATTGTGCATGGTGAGCAAATAGTTGTTATGCACATTTTTTTTTCCTTTTTCAATGCCAATGAAAAACTTATTTGAGTACGAACGAAACTAACAAAAGATAATTACAGGACTTATGGACTTTTGCCTGTAGGATTGTATGTGAACAATAACAATATATATGGGATCCGACAAAAATGAGGTTCAGATAAGAATTAACTGCTGCTACTACACTAACTAACGTGAATACATGAAAAGTGTGTAGCTCACGGTACATAAGTCACAGCACTTAATTATTACACTAAAGCAGATGCTACATATAAATACCTATACGCAGTACATAAACACAGAAGAATAGGTATCAGAGAGATCCTTCTCAATGTTTCTTAGTTTCATTATACTTGAAATTCCACAATCTTATTCCTACAATTATTCTTCTTCTTCCTCTCATACTTTTAGGTTCTGAACATGAACAGGTGCAAAAATATTGCGAACACAATTTACTCACTCAGATATTTTTCACGAATGTATATACAGCATGAGTGAGTAGGTATACACACATACATATGGAAGAAGGTGATTGTGTGTCTGATTGAGATGAGTTTTGCACTCACACTTAAAGATCTCTGCACTTCACACATTTCCACATGTATAATGTGTCTTATATGTATGTCTTATATTATACGGAATATTTATTAGCTCTCTATAGTTATAAGATGTAAGTGCTGGCAAGCGTGTACGCTGTACATGCATACACATGTTGCAGAATTGAACTGAAGGTGTTAACGTTTCAAATTTAGACAATAATAAATATATCTGTGCACTTTACGCAAAGAGCTAATTTGTTGGTTGAAAATGAGTGCATTCTTAGATATTGTGAGGTTTCTAAGTATTTGTGTGGAGTAGAAATAGAGATTGGCGAGGGACAGTGAGCAGAGTGCTAATGAATTTTATTTCTGTTTTAATTACAGGTGTTGGAATGCTCCCCGTGAGAGAGTAAGTCAAGTCAAGCCAGATGAAATTCCACCAAAGCGAAATCTTCATATGGACAGCTTCACAATATTTAATCCACATTCTCCTCTTCTTCTCTTATTATTATTATTATTATTATTATTACTAACACTATCTCACTATCTGCAAACTCAGCAGCGTTTAAATTAACACTAAAGTGTGTACTACCACACGAAGAAATACACTGGCCATTTTAATACAGCGAGATGAGACTACTCTATACTACTACTAGAGAATATACCGCAAAATAGTACAGTACAGTATAATTTAATATAGGAGTAGGTACAATAGAATAAAATAATTACGAGAAGAGTTGAGAAGAATCTCACTATCTACAGACTACAAAAGATACACGCTTTATCTGTTTCCATTTTTCTCGTGTATTTTTTTTCCTTATCTGTGTAGTATTTCTAGTAGTGGCTTCTACTGCACTATTACTCAGAGGCCAAGAAGATTTATTAATAAGGATGAAGATGATGCTGATGAGTATTGAAGGTAGTTTCTCTGTACGTCTATAGTGCAGTGTGTACAGGTACGGATTTAAACTGTATATAATTGAGTACATCAGAAATACATTACACAGTGAACAGACATTTATTTTACTACGGTTCTATTATTATTGTGTTAGAGTTGGAGTAGAATTTATCAGTTGAGTATTATAAGAGCAAGAATGCTGAAGCCAACTAAAATCCAGTTCAATTCACACCTTTATTTGTGGTCTCTAGTTGATTTTCTACGTTGGAAGTGGTCAGTGTATGCCATTCTCACTGTACAACTCAAATTAGAAAACTTAAATGCAATATAAATTCATAGCTAGTTATTTTCTGTTGTTTGTCAGGCAATTTAACTGAGATTCTCTCTACAACTTTTTCTGCCAGCATTTTTCTGTTCTTCGTCTATACGTTATCGAAGTGTGCGTAAATTCCTTCGCAATTTTAATTTCTTCCAATTTTGCGTCATATCAGTTTAATTTGTATCGTTCTGTCTAAACGAGGCTGAAAAATATCCTAACAAGAAGTGATATCTATACTATTTCAGATTTACTCGCTTGCATTTTATTTCTACAGCAGACATTTATTTCGCAACTATTTATTTTGTGGAAAATTCGAGAAAGTGATTAATTGTGAAGAGATAAGAATTGTGTATTTGTGTGCGTGAGTTGTGATAATAATAATAAGAAAAATAATAAAAGGAGAAGATTAGTTTTAGTAATTTATATTTGGAGAGAGAGAAAAAGTGTTAAGATGAAGGTTTGTGTGTAGAAAACAAGGGGATCCATTGACATGGAAGTTAGTTGAAGAGCCTTCCCCGGAATTACCTCCAGACCACAATAATCGTCACCTCCCGCTTATTTCCAGAATGTCAGACACTTCCTCCCAACCCGACTCTCGAACAGAGTTCCATGGAACGGAAGCTAAAATCTACATTGACACCAGTGGTCATTCAGGACTCGGATGTTGGTAAGCCAAATCGTTTCTTTTTTTATGAAATTCTTCTTTGGTTAAAATTACGAGGGAGGATGATGATGAGGATTGTTGATTCTTCGCTTGAGCTAGTCACAAGACTTTCGATTTGCCATTCACCTGAACCAGAATTACAATACAAATAAGACAACAAAGAAGTTTTTGTGGGCAAAGTTATTTCTACGCTGTAGCTGTGTACATTTATGGTTTTTCTCACTGTGCGCATATTTACAAGATTCTCTATCATTTCGTTGTTAGTTGTTTATCTTTATTTTCTAACCTAAACTTAATGCTGTATAAAACCAAGAGTGGAGTTGATGCGACAAGAAAAGTTTCTAATCTTCCTTCCTAATTCCTTGTTAAACGCAAACTGCATTAAATGATAACCATTAACTATCTTAAGTGCATTACTGCATGTAAAATAAATACTTATTATTTTATTACTGTCCATTAATATTACAATTTATTGTCCTAACTATACTCTGTCTGTACAAATACAAGCGATATAGAGTTGTGTTCACATTGTTGTTGGAAATTGGAAAAAGCTGCGGAGAAATTTGGGTTTGTTAAACAGAATTAATAGCAGTCCCATAAGCAAAAATAATTATTACCACTTGCAAAGTAACACACAAATAAGAAATATTTTTCCTTGTGTGGTAGTACCCTTGTATTAAATTCTTCCTTTCACACAGATACAAACACAGGTGGTGTATTATGAGTAAAATAAAATAAGGTAGGAAGTACGAAGAGCATTATGGTATTCCATACGCTCTTTAGATTTTGTTTATGCAGCACACATTAAATTTTATGCAGCATTTTGCACGTCAAACATTGTGCGTTACAATCGCCCTCAACTTTGGCATGTACTTATGAAATTCCCAAATTACAGTGCCAACGACAGTTGCCCCTTCCTTGCCTTCTAAAGAGAAATACTAATTTAACCTGCCGAAATAATTGTCGTTTGCTGGTGGGAAGTGATGGGATGGAGGTAGGCTAAATAATTTCATAGGTCAAAGAAAGGAAAGAGGTAGATTATCTTATAATTATAGTCCAACGCTAATTCACCGTTTACTTCTTCAATGCCACAATTGCAATCTTTCCTCGCAAAATGCCAACAATTTCAATGCTTTGTACTCTGGTCGTATTTGGCACTGTAATTTTTTCTCTTTCGTTTCAGCAAATATATATTGAGAAATAAAATGACACAGGATAAATTCAATGAATAGAGAATGTCTAAAATAGTAAACAACCATTGCAGCACTTTTTGTAAATATTTTCTTAAATCTATAATGTAATTATTCAGCTTTTTCTTTATAGTCTATATATAATAGTTTCATTATACAATGTAATGTACATTTATTTTATTTATTAGTAAATGGACGAGTCTGTGTGAAGGATTCTAATGGGTTTTGTATGATAGAAATGGAAGTGTGTTTACAGTTAAAGCGTCAAATCTCGATTTTGATGGTTTAACTATTGGATGTAATGGAGATAATAAGATTTTGCTGAAAAGTACAATAATATGACAAGCAGGCCAAAAGGGAAGAAAAGATATTTCCTTTTATTTGCATCTTCCGTGTCATATAATCATCACATGGCAATCCCCTGTGGGTATTTTTCTCATTTTGCAGAAAACTCTCTTTGTATCTCTCTTTGCCTGTGTTTATGCATGCTCTTCTCTGAGTGACCTGTCTGTGGAACTGGCATGTGGCCGACATTTATTCATTTTGTGTGCAAGTGCGAGTTTAGCTAATAAGTGTAATGTTGACTGAGAGAGAAAATCAAATGAAGAAAAGAAAATGTTTAGTTTAGCAATTGCCATGACTTGATTTCACCCTGAATGGGACACCAAACTTGTCTGTGTATAGTTTACTTTTAGTGCGTCTCATCCTAAACGTTTCATTTTTATTCCACTTTGCTCAAATGTTTACGCAGATAACTTTCAATGCAGTAAACACACACAATCACTTTTTTCTAAAGGATTTCTGAAAGTAGACTTATTTAGAATTTGGAAGAGCAGCATTTTTAATTTAATAAAGAAACGATGAATTTCTTTACTTAGGCATATAATGTGTATGTTATAAGGCTGAAATTTTTAATGCTGTAATTTTGTTAGGAGTTTATGTATATGAGATTCTTTGTGTTTGTGTGTGAGAGCAAACAATGGCTATACGTAAAATGACTAGTCACATCATTAAGAATGTAAGTTAATTCAGTTCTGCTTATCCTAACAATAGGAAAATTATGGGAATGCGAATGATGAAATTATATTCATGACGAGGCTTAAATTTAAATGACTACACGACGCAGAGCAAAACAACTTAGGACAATACATAATGCGAAAATGCTCAAAAGAATTAGAAAAGAATTATTGTCATTATTGTCATAATATTTGCGTGGAAGTAGCACTACGAGGAAAAGTGCCCAGGTACAAAATGTCTACTAACCTTTTGAAATAAGCCTAATATTTCTTATTGTAAACACCTGCATTTCTCTTTCGTTGAGAACAAGTGGACCTTTCAAAGTCATCACTGAAAATCAAGTTCAAATATTTTCATTTACTTTTATTTACGTTTTCTATTTTAAACCCTCTCAATTTTATTTTGTTCTATTTACGTTTCGTATCTGATTATTCGTCAATATTTCCTGCTTTGTACACAAAACCTATTAGGCACACAGAAATTCCTAAGGCGTAATTAACGGACGTGGAAAAGAAAAATATTTATCATTTCGATTATAACATTTCTGCTGTACATTTCTTGGCTTGTTAGGGGAATTATTGAATATACATGACGCAGACATTGTGAGCCAAGAGTAACAAGGGCGTGTGTACAAGTGATAAAATTTAATATGGCATAATTTCTCTTCGGCATTTAAAGTTCTTTAACATTTCTTATCTGTGGAATGTGCTCTGACAATGGGTCATGCACTTTGAGTAAACGAAGTTTATGCATATGCGTACAAATAGAAACGTATTTAATCAATTGGCAACTATTTGTATAACTTTGCAAATTTAATTATCTTTCAATTGCTGTATTGACCAAGGAAACTTTGTAGCATATTCGTGCAAAAAATTCCTCGTAACAATTATTAGTTTGTAGAGTGGCATTTCGCAAGGTTAGTACTATCCACTTGGGGATTTTTGCTCATATTTGCTATTGGAAGGATTAATTTCATTCGTTTTCTTACCTATGTGCGATATTTTTAGTTGAATAGCATAACAAGCACTTAAACTCCTAATAGTTCGCCTTTCAATTCAATATTACAATGAAATTTTATGCCCTAGTAAATTAACTCGCAGCAAAAGAAAAAGTATATTTTTCTTGGCAAAGGATGAACATTGTAATCAACTACCAAGCTTATTCATATTTTCTTTAAAAACTACAAAGTCAGTCATGCAAGAAACGATTGAATTGCTTGTTAAATAAATCGCACAGTATTTATACCATGAATCTACAACAGCTATTACAGCTCTCCTTTTATTATTCACATTCTTTGTCAGTTGCACATTAATAATAGCTATATATCGTATAATCGATATCAGTATATCAAATTAAATTATATACACGTAATATGTGTCATACTAACACTACAATATTTTAAAAGCACCTCCTATTGTCATTTACTAATAACAACAAACACAATTTGATAAATGACAGCTATACTGACACAAAATACCTTAATTATTTTTTCTTACTCTGTATATTAAAATTTAAACGTAAAGTTATATAGCTTGTAGTCTCGTACGAAACTGTTCTTCGTAATTCTACTTGTAAGAATCAAGGTTAAATAATTTTACACCGCTCGACTCGTCATAAACAAAGAAAATCTAACTGAATTTGAAGATTGAGTATTGAAATCATTCGTGTAGCTATAACGGGAAACTTGTGTGAATGACATTGTCTTAAGACAAGAAATATAATATACAATAAGATTCCTACGTTGGATGGAACACAAAAGATTACAAATGTTTGATTATAGTATATATAAGTCTCAATCTTATATTATTGTTATTATATGAATGATATAAAAGTATCACAGACAAACCAAACATAAAATAAGATAAATTGCAGCGTCAGCATCACATAACTTTTTATAGGTAGATTTATTTATGTAAGTATGAATGACAAGTAATAAGTCACACTGCTGCTCCTGCTTAATACTTCGCATATAACACAAGCTGTTTAAGACGGGAATGTCTCGCTATAGTCAATTAGAACAGCAGATTGCATTTATATGACACATTTGTGTTGGGAAAGATTTAATTGTGAAGAAGATAGCAGGAGATGTTCAAAATCAGTTTTAGAGTACCTTCATGTTGAATTGGCTTATTAATTACAAGTCTTGTCTGTGGGATCTGCACTCATCAGCCACACAAGACGAAAGCTATTTTTAATTACTTCACATCTTCTCTAATAATTAGTCCAGATTTAATGTCTTGTACTTATACGTCGCATGTAACTGCAACATGTGTGTCCTACTAAATTAAATACAGTTTTAATCAATCATAGGTAAGTAGGTATTCGATTTGAGTTTGCTTAGTATTGATTATGGTATTGATATGTAGGTTGACCATAAACTACACGTCTTCTATTTCATTGCAAATAAATAATTGTTAATTGCCAACTGTTCTCGTCATCCTCTTGAAGTATGTATTTTATGTACTATGATAGTAATTACTTGCGTGTACCACAAAGACATAATATAATATTACGGCTACGATGTCTTACTTCAATGGCAGAATGACATTATCAGTTATAACAACATGTGTAATATAATTTTACAAGACGTCTTTTAAAATCCATCTCATCACATTTTTTATGCTGTGTTCAACTTTTTCATTCCACGACAAATCTCACCCTGCAAAAACATTTAATGTAATTGTAAAACTCATCTACTCATATTAACATACTACATTATATTACTATAAATTTAGTGACCTGACGAGCGTCTTAATTAAGAGTGTATAATCAAAAACATTGAATGTTTTAAAAATAATTTTAAAATCAGTATACATTTAATATCGGAAAGATGTACAAATATTATAAGCTTTGAAAGGGACATTGTCATACAGAAGAAGAAAATATATTTTTACCAAGCATAAAATATTCTGTTTATAGAAAAGGATTTTATGCACATTTTTCCTGTTAACAAAAACAGTGCCTAATTTGTCCTGTGTTTAAATTGTAAATTTAAGTTAGTATGTAAAGTTAGTATGACAGCAGGATGAAAACTGCAGGAGAAATATTTTATTATTGTTGCTAGGAATATTATGAGTATTATTAGTGTGGAATGGAATGGCGGCATATGAAGTGCTGGTGAAGGAATGGTTGTTGGTTGAGAAATGCGAATGAGACGGCTGAGAAGAATGTGAATGGGAGTTGTTCGTATTTCATTTCACTTCACACCACATTATTAGAATTTTGATTGCCTTTTAAGGTGTGTTTTAATGTATTACTACTCGCAATAACTATCTAACCAATATTTTACGACTTTTCCTAATAAATACATAATTGATAATAACATATGATGCTGTCGCAAGTATGAACTATGCTTACTACAGATGTATTCTAGATACATTATAAAAGTATTATGTGATAATGATTTAGAAATTTCTTGCCCAATAATGTACAACCGCAGTTAATGCACAGAGGAAAGTGCACGTGAAAAAAATATCGTTAAAACTTTGATTTGCTCAAGTATAGGTAATTTAAATACAAGTAATATGAAACTGGGCCAAATAACTCGAAAGTGTAACACAAGTCAGAAGTCATAATCACTATGTAAATAAATTCATAATTAATCAGCTACCTATCACATTTGGTCAGCAGTTATTATTAATATCGCTAACTACTTTAATTTGTGCATAGTATTAACAACGAACCAGTTTAATTTTTACAGATCTGTCATTCTATACTAGGCATTTATAAATAGACATAATATGAATATATTGTTCTATGTAGCTCTAGGAAGTTAAAACTTCACTTAAAAAACGTAAAAGCAAATAAACAATTGGCAAACGGTTTAAAAAAGCTGCGTAAGCAAAAATAAAATAAAAAACCGCATGTTTTTGATCATCATCCCAACCGTTCTTGAGTTATCGTGCGGATGGACAGACAGACACGTATAAAAAAAATCGCATATAAGTTTCATTGGGAAACTTAACAAGGAAAATGGTCAAAATTGAAGAATAATTTTTCAGTGAACGGTGGAATGTCAATGTCACAATATGCGGATGAATTATTTATTTTTGAAGTGAAGACATCATTGTTTAAAAATTACACAAGACAAGTAATTTAAGATGACATGCCACCCTGCGGTGAGCAATCAGGTTATTGTTTAATTTTAATTATAAACCGTTACTTGTGCTAAACTAATAGAAGTGCGGATAAGCAATAGATCTAAGCAACTGTCAGGTGTCTGATAAATTATAAATACAAACTAAACAGTAGTTTGAGTTAAATAATGTACTTAATGAGATTAATATAAAATAGTACCTACAATATTCGTGTGTTGTTGTAATGTAAGTCTATTTAAATGTGTGAGTCAGTTAGTAGTGTAGTGCATTGTTTGTAAATAATAAAAGTTTGTCGTGTAATGCCAGATGTTTTAAATGCATTGTGTGTTTACCGATGCGGTGTTTATTTCGCGTCAACTTTTCTATTTATTATAATTCGTAATTTATAATTGTGAGGCTGTAGGCCAGCAGCGTGTGAGTTGATGTGATTTGATATGACAGTAAGAGAGAAGTTTGTGGCCATTGTGTGTATTATGTTGTTCAGTGTGCGGAATGCAAATTGCAATTGATAATTATTCATTTTACACCTTGCCTTGTGCATATTTAATGTTGATATTCCTCAAGGAAGTCTTAAGATACGGCACTCGTGTCGTGTCATATTCTGACAGGGAAGCGTGAAACGAAATGAATCATCTCGTTTCTAAATCAAAGACTTGTTTCGTTCTATGCGTGGCTGTTTTTTATTTGATGCCTTCAGGGAGCATAGATTAATCATGAAGAGACTACATGGGGATGAAACGTTCAATTCTCAACTTACATAAGTTACATTTTCTAAATCTCATTTAAGAATTTGTGTAAGATGAACGAGTCCTCTCTGTGTGATTTCATTCAATCAAAAAGTCTTCACCTTTCCTACTTTCCTGTGATTCTGTGATGAATTTCAGAAATATTTTCATCAAAAGGCATTGCTATGAGTAATGTGGGTTTGAGAAGATATTTATTATAAAAATGCGTTTTTTGTGTTTTCAGTATTTGCAAAGGACCCCCGGAACGGCCAGGAATATTCGTTCAGTCTACGAAGTCTAACGGTGTGGCTCGAGAAGCGGGTCTTCGCCCAGGAGATCAAATCTTGCAATGTAATGGGCAATCATTTCTACAAATACCGTTTGCAGAGGTAACGATCTTTATTATTTACTCGAGTTGTATCTCCGCTTCTTCATTTTAAATTTAATGCGATGCTTTAAAAACTGAGTTGCTACGGAATATTATTCTGTTCTATGCGCACGTGTGTTTCACCTGTAAAAAAGCGCAGACAGGTACAGGTACAACTACCGAAGAAGCATCTTGAAAATAATAAAACCCGTACTAGTAGTAGTCATGTAACTCGACTCAACATCCAACAAGTATAAAATGCATTAGCCAAAAGAATTACATCAAGTAATTACTTTTAAGAGTAGAAATACTTTTCCAACCTTTACCTTCGTACAATGTTTAAACAACAACTCCCGACTAAACTTTTTTTCATGCGTACTTTAATAAATTTATAAATCTTGTGTAGTCCTGTAGGTTAAATGTAGAGGTAGATTTAACCCTTCTCGTTCTTTCTTTTTGCTGTAATATTACACTTCAGTTTCATTACCATTGCATTACACACGGATGTGATGTTTTCATGTGTTTGTGTTTTACTAAGAATATTTATATGGGAATGTGTACTTGCATTTTACACTACTCCATCATCAACTCATCCATCATCTCAGAGAACTGTACCACAAGAATTATATGCACTGGCACTATTACTGGTTGTACTATTGTTGTATACACGTAGAAATCAAATTTGTTGTTATTACTTCGCTCTGCGTTTTCTTTCATTGCTAATGTTTTCCTATTTATCCTTGTATGATCCTTTTGACCTGCGTTGCGTAACATAAAAACACACTAAGAAATACTTAGCAGTAACGAGAGTACTGTGTACCGTTCAATTTGACAGTAAAAATAATTTTATTTCGTTCTTTCAGCATTTACTATATACGTCTATTCCTTTAAACCGTAACAGACGTACGTAACATCCTATTCATTGCCAGCAAATGATAATTTTATTTTTAGTACTGTATATATGTATTATTCAATATATTAAATATAGTGATAATCATGTTTTATTTTATTGTATTTTTATAGACACAAATAAATCCTTCGATAATTCTGGTTATGGGAAAATCGAAAACAGTTACACTTGATTATATTATTATATCAGTTTGATATTTCGAATGATAATTAGTAATATTTTCTTATTCTCAGATTGAGAAGTTCATTAATTATGAGCAAGTTGTATTAAGTGCAAGGTAACGTGTTTGTTTGTTTCGCTTTTACGATGCTCCTACCTGCAGGGGATGATAATTTCATTTAGAAAATAAACAAAATCACTACTAGTTGATTTGATACATTGTAAGACTTAAGAGAAATAGTAATTAATATCTTAACAAACGAAACAAGCGGAACGTTTATAAACTTAGAATAATATTATCATAGAAATAATATTTTATTGTTTTCAATATAATAATTATTATTCTAAATATAACGTACATATAGCAACAAAGGATTACCTATCGTTACAAAGTGCAATTATGAATTAGCCATGTGAAAATAAATGTTAATTATTGTAGTCTGTTTGAAGTGGATAAGCTAATGAATAATTCAGTGCCTTTTTTCAATATTTACTATTCAACAGCAATGTAATTGAGTTCTACTAGAAATTAGCGTTCATTTAAATTAATTGTAGCGTAACAGAAACATAGCGATTTCGTAATTAATTATTTCTGTAGCCTACTACACCCCGTGTGTAGTTTTTACCTGTGGCTTTTGCGGCCTCTTTTTACCTCTATTTTTTCATTGATAAGTAAACTAAACAGAAGGAAGAAATAGACTGAATTGCTTTGAAATATACAGAACGTAATTCATAAAAATTTAAATTATACAGAAACTAAGATTGCAATAAATAGTTCTGAGTTAAATTATAATAAAGTATGCACATTAATTACAAATTGTGCTTTAATATTGAAATACATGCAGTTAGTGCTTATGAAAAAATAAGACAATGCTAAAGAAAAGAAGTAAAGCAACCAAAACCACTTTCGTTACATTTTCAGAAAGATAATAATAATATTATTATGATTTGAAGATGTGAAATATCGTATACAAACAAGAGTTAGTTAATATTATTGTTGTACTGAATAGAAACTATAATACACCTCCTTAAGCCCCATTTTAGCATATAAGCATAGCATTATTTGCAATACGTACATGCAGAAATATGCATGCATAGCAAATAGTTCTATTACAAAACGAATCCTCAATTATTACGTTGTTGTTACTGCAATTCTCCATCCAATGTACATATTAGTAAATGCAACACATTGAAGTAGTAAAATATATGATATGATATGATTGTTTGTATGGAAAGGATTTTAAGAATTGTTAGTTGAAGATTGTTAGGGATGTCTGATGTGACGATGAGTGTTTCGTTTTGAGTGGAGTTAGAGTTGAAAGTGTAAGTTTGTTTTGGATTTTGTTGCATTGCATTGCATTTAGCTTTGCTCCATGGGCCACATAATGGCACTGCGTAATTTCATGAGGTTTCATGCTTCCGGCATGAAATTAGCGTGGCCACAAGCCAGCAATGTAGTGTTATACCATTCAACAAACCACCTGTGACTTCCAACTGAAAAGCTCTTTCAAAAACCATTTTTGTCAATTCTTATTGTGCATTCACTCCACTTTTTATACGCTTTCAACTCTTGTCTCTTAATATGCGTCCGCAAGATTGTCTTTAAATCAAAGCTACGTGCTCGATTCCTTTAATCAATTAATTATGATGACGCTTAAACGTTTACCTTACCGTAATTGTGATTGATATTTGAACAATGCAAATTAAATCATTCAATTAATGCGCATATAGGTATAGTACAGAAAATTCTATAGGGACAAACATTAATTGAAAGGCAAGATAAAGAAATGCAAGAAAAACTGTAAAAACCTAAAATAGGTAAAACCAACTAAAACTGCACTTTCTTATTTTTTCAAACCATTCCTGCCTTATTTAGATCCTTCCACAACGGAGGACGTACAGAAAATAATTATTTTGACATGGTCTGTATCCAACAATGTAAATATGGATAGAGTCTGTGTGAAATGTCTGTCTGTGAGTTGTCCAACTAACCATACCTAGTTGTATTGTACGACTTATGTCTGTTAAGAGTGTGTGCGACAACGACAGTTGAAAAATGTGGTGGATTTTCATTGAATCATTTTCATTGTATTTTTGTGAATTGATGAACGCAGGGGAAAAGAGTGTAATGTGTGATTGTGGATTTGACGAAAGCGTATATTTTATTGCAGGCCGTTTACTACCTCAAATCGAGCAAACACTTGAATCTTCTTGTGTTGAAAGGAGCAGCGTCGGATTTGTTTCCTGGAGAATCCAGTGGTTACAACAGTTCAGCCAGTAGTCTCAACGGGGACACTCATGCATCTTCCGCAGGCTCTTCGGCCGCTGCAAGTGAGTCATCCGCCTCGCCACATGCAGACATCATTGTGCATGATCTCGAACAAGCCAATAAAAGATTGTCGATGGTGACTGAAGAAATCGCGACGGGATCCGACGATCGCGACCTGGAAAGGTAATTATTCAACAGTATCTCCTTACAAATCATTTTGTGTAAACATAATTGACCTGACACACAATCGTCTCCCCCATCCAAATGTCAAACGCCTTTCTTTCCTTTTCATGATGAAATCAATAGTTATTCAACCATAAACCCATTTGTAGTGCAATCACGTAGTGACAGAAGTCGTGTGTGCAGATATGATTATCCAAACAAACAATGAGACAACCTTTCATCATTTTACACAGTATTCCTACAATGGTGCATTAGGAGTACCTATTACACACAACGTTGTTGTGACAATTTCCAATCAAATACGTACACGTTACTTATTTATGCAAAATTTCATTACACATATGTGCCTTTATCTTTAGTGTTTCATATTATCTTTTTTAGCAAGAGAAGCATCTTCAGTGTAATGCTCATCCATCGATCTAACTAATAAGACCTCATTAGATCGTACTACAAAATATTGTAATACTCGCTCGTTTGTGACTACTGACTTTCATTTGATTTAATAACAGCTCTGCTTTGTTCTTCGTTGACCATGCGAAACGAGACGCTCGATCCGCTTCCATCCTCCCACTCTGTTAGAATTCAAATAATATTATACTCTCTGATTCAAATGTATGTTTTGTAGACACAGGGTTTATTCATATTTGTAGTACCTGATACTGAAGAAGACAAAAGTGGACGAATAATAATTACAATGCATTGAGATTTTTTTAATACGAATATGACAGTTTTACACTAAAATTCTATTTATATTGGCTTTATGCCCAAGTAGGTAATTTAATTATATATTATTTATTTATAATAAGTAGATAGATTGGCATATTAGTTGATAGTTGCGGAGACTTATTTATTGTGATACCAAAATGATATCAGCCTAGAGCTGTCGATGTGTTATCAACAGGCAAATAAAATAAAATTTGTAGGTTCAACTTTTTGCATTTTTTAGATGAGTTTTACAATTGAGTACGTTTCAAATATTGTATTGTATTAAAGAATTTGTTTTCCGCAAAAATTGTTTTAGCCTGGCGAAAATTATTTAAATTTTCATGAAATGAATTTCAATAAGTATGAGTAAGAAGCGAAACCCTGTTCCGCATGTAGGTACATGTGAATGTGAATTGAATACGCATTCCTCACATTAATACATAGAGACGCGATTCTTTTGAATTATTTATGTTGTTTGTTGCTGTATGCGTATTCAAATATCTTGTACGGTTCCTCTTCTTTGCTTCTCATTGATTGTTCTTTGCATTGTTGTTGTTAGTAATTGCAAGCAACACACATCATAAAGGATTATTGTATGATTTACGGACAGAAATATAAATAAATTTTACCCGCAGCCCTTAGGAAGGCATTTATTAGTAGTAGCCGTGCATTAGCTGAACAAGGGGAAAGTAAAATGAAAAGAACTTTCAAATAGCTCTCGTTTATGAATAAATTATTCGTGTCGATATAACTGACTATACTTACATTTAGACTGGCAAGGTATTATTACTTTGAATATGACTATAATAGTTAATTCAATATACTTTCGCACATCTGTATAGTAGATGTATCTATCTACGTACAAACGAGTACCGACGCACTCAATTTATTTCTTTTGTGCAGCTAATAAAGTAATAAATAAGGAATTATAATTATGTACTTTCATAGGTATTAATCAATTTCAAGTGTGAAGCTTGAATGGACTGAAAGTGTTGACCGTTTATTTTTATTTTTATTACATAGCAGTAAGTAGATGTAGATTTGACGTTCGATTATTTAAGCTGTGCACAATATGTCTCATGCCATTGTATTTGTCAAACATTTTTAAACTTTACGACTCTGAGAGTCCTGACGTCTGTAGCTCATAATACCTTCATCCACTGTTAAAGCGCGTCGCATCACAACACACGACATTTTCTATTCTAAAATTGTCTGTGACGAATTCAAATTAAAACGGAAAGTGCAAAATTGTTTCTGAAAAGTTAGAACATTCTTTCCAACGAGTTACTATGATACTATTACATAGTTTGAAGTAGATCTTATGAATTTATTGTTAAAATCAAGAGGAGTACAATTTATTTAGGACTAATTTATATTATCTGTACTTTATTATTAGATATTAGCATAATATTAATTCGATGGCATTTGTAGTTGAGGTGATGGAGTCATTATGACACCTTCGTGTTATCAACCTATAGAAGAGCTGTCCAAGTCAAATAAAGCCATCAAATTAAATAAATAATTCGAATATGATTTGATTATTATTACATTGCAAGTAATAATATGAAGACAATGAACGAACCATTTTTCTCACTAATTTTTTATTCTGAAATATGATTTTTATCGTAGCTTGGAGAAATGGGTTTGTTAGGAATTTATTTTCTTAAATTATTAAGGAGAGTAAGTCAGTAGGAGTGTGTGAGGGATGCAAAAGTGTTATTCGCATTGGAAATGTTTGTATGATTTATTAGGTGTGAAATGTGAATGGAGTGAGATTGAATGGAGGGATGAACTGCTTTTTGTTTTATTTTTCACAGAGACAGATTAGCGACAAAGAGAAATATTGCTCTCGACCGAAATATCGAATGGGACGAAGTGGAGCAAGTGTGGCGAAAGGCTGAGAAGGAGTGTATCATTATAGAAGTCAAAGGGGAAGATCCTCGCAGCAGAATACAAACGGAAGAAGAGCGACTCGCTGAAGAGCGAAGAAAACTTGAAGAAGAACAACGGAGACTGATGGATGAAGCGATGAGACTCGAAGAAGAAAAAAGAAAATTTGAGGTGACTTAAAAATATCAAAAATTAAACACCATACATTTTTACATTTTTTCTATCTAGTACAAAACATTTCGCCCAGCTTATAATTTCAGCCTCGTCGGCTGACAAAATTTAAAATCAATCCACAATCCAAAGAAAATAATACGTACTAGTAATAGTTTGTTTTTACCATGAATTGTATTAGGACGTTTTATTAAAGTAGATTATTATGTAGCTATTACATTACATACTTTTATTTTGGAGAAAAACAAGTTTATATGCAAATATCATCTTTGGAAGTTTGCGGAGAGATACTTAAAAACCAATTGAGTTTAACTGTTTGAATATTTGTGAGTAACTGCGTCAGGATTATTATTGTACATAGATTCATGAGTGCGTAATACATGACCATCGACTTAAAAAATGCTTCAGAAAGATTTAGTGGCGACACTTTTGGTAGTCTCACAACGCTAAGCGGTGCAATCAATGCACATGTAAAGTATTTTAAGAAAAAGTTGTAAGAGAGAAATCTCATTCTATCTCTACGATTTTTGTTCACGCTGTGAGCGGTGCCGATTGTGTTGCGTTATTGTGGAGTGTAGCTGTGTAGGGCAGTGTACTGTAAACATGCAGTTTGTGATTTAAGTGATCAAGTGTGAACACACAATCACGTACAATACTCTTATCATCACATTACTTCAGTTTCTATTCATAAATAAGTCTTAAATTATATGCAAATAAAATTAGTCTCTATATTTCTTCAGCCTTATACATGTATCATCTGTCAGTAGAGAGTATACCTCATCATGTAAAGTGTAACTACGTTTAACCTATAGAATTCATTTCTATATGTTTACATACAGGAACAATCATTGCGTTTTAAGCTACCTAATTTTATTTTAGGCACTACTGATTGTAAAAGTAAGGAAATATTATGTCAAAAATGTAAACAATGTGCCTCAGCTTGAAGTGTTAATTGACAGTGACTTACAATTAGTTTTACTACTAAAAATGCTTAGCATTATAACTTCGAACTGCTTTCTGAGATATATTATATCAGTTCTTATAATTATACACAGATGGTTTTACTTTTTACTCATTGTAAAAAAGGGTAGGAGTTGTACTACATAGGCACATCATTCGCACGTACAACCTTCCTTTCGTAGTAAAGTCTCAGCAGGTGTTTACACTAGAAATAGTTTTGTATTAGGTCAGAATAATGTTATTTGCATGTGCTATAAATAGTTTGAGAGAAAGAGACGTGTTCATCTGAGCGGTAACAAGCGCTAAACGTAAAAAACGGTAGAAACCAAATCTCCCTTTGATTTTATGCTTCATGTTGGAATTCATTCATGTCTCCACATGCCACCAGAATGTTCTAAACTGTACACTCTTGATGTTAGTCGTAGCTGCCGACAAATGACAGATTAAGTCATGTAGAGAGAAATTTAATAAACTAAATAGCTACAGCTACACCATGCATTCGTTAGTTGGGACGAATAAAGAATATAATCAAATATTTATTTATTCAGTGTACATTCCCATAAAATGACAGCTTGAAGGCGGCGTAAAATATTTTATCCTTGCTAAAATTATATTTGATTAAATGGAAATAATTATAAGAGTGTACTATCAAATTATCAAAAAGATCCTATTAATATTATTGTGCAATTTTTTTACAGGAAGAGAAAAGGCGGACACTAAAGAAAACACCGTCGGCTGCTTCAAGTTCTTCTGGCTCTTCAGAATCCGCCAATAGTCTTGCGGGAGCCCTTAATCAAGAAATTCTGAAGAGAAATGAAGTAAAATTAAAGTTTTCATTCTATTTCGAATAATATATAATTTAAAATATATTTTCATTTAGACTTTCATTAATTATTTTGTGATTTCTGCTTTGTAGCGACGAGAAAACAATCAAACTCAACCTCCCGATGAGCGACCCCGACCAGGCACGGTGGAACAGAAGAAAAGTTTGTTCACAACACCGATTGACCAAGAAAAGCGACAGCAGCATGAACAAGTACGAAAAAGAATTATTCAACGATTGTCGTTTACGTGGCATCCTTCGTGAATAAATATAATCCTATTAAATTATAGTACGATTACGAAATCAGTGACAACAAAAACAGGAATCATCCTAGCTTTTTCTTATTCGTCCTAGAGAGAATGTTAACGTTTTTTAGGGCTGTGAAATCCTTTAATTTGGTTATTTAGCAAGGAATAATATACAGCTACCCTTTTCCAGAAATGTTAGGAATATTGCCGGAAAGTCCCGGTATTTTTTTTATTTATTTACTGCAAAAAAGCAAAGTAAATGATCGTAAGTACATTAGAGAATCTAAATGTATAAAGAAGTAAAAGGGACAAAATAATGTTTTAACATTATTCTTGACTTAAGTAAACGGATACTTCAAGTCGATTAGTTAGGTAATGTAAACAGTGCAGAAGGATAATACTGTTATTTATTTCGATTTAAAAAAGCGAAGCCTTGTTTATTGCTATTGTGCTCTTATTGTAAAGTCACGGAGTTAGCTCTTAACTCAGTGACTCTATTTTAACGCCACATCTAATCTTCTTATCCCCTTTAATGTGTCATCTTGGTAAACACGTAGAGACATTATTTGGTAATAATATTCATTCATGCATTGAAGAAATCTGCACAAATCTTGCAGCTTCTTTTTTACTCCGTATCACAATTTTCTGTTGTCATTATACCATTACGTAGCTCTGCAATATTATTTTATTTTTACTTGAATTATTTCTTCTTATTATTTGTTAATATTTTGTACAATCCCATGGTCCTAGCTTGATGTGTACAAAAATGAACTATATTTTTTCTATGAATTCCGGTGTAGAATGAAATTTGATATATCTTTTTAAATATTCGAAAGTAAATGCTTCTTCCAATAGTTGCATAAACTGTCAAGTTTATGCCATATTACTTTATCTGTTGATAAATGCATGAACGGACATTTTTCTACCAGTGGGACTATTAATGCTTAAAAAGCATGATTAAATTAATTCTCTGCTCGCAGGATATTGTTGTAAAAGTGTTTGTAAGGTTTACGGTATTTTCTGTGGAGATTATTTGTCTACTTTCGCTCTGCAGCGCTGCACAGCATAAAGACTCAAATGAAAAGCAAAACTTGGGGCAGAAAACTTTAGTTATTTGATTTTCATTGTTGTCGTCCGACAAACTTTCGCCTTCTGTGTCGGTGATTGTTGGGTAAATAGTGCAAATGACGTATTGAGGGATTTGTTAAAAATTTCATTCTTGTCTCATTTTATGTTTTGTTGTTGTGTGCTCCATTTGCAAATTCAAGTACACATAAGATGTTTATTTGTACTGTACAAGAACTTGTATGCAAGGAAAGTGCAAGGACATTCTAATGCATTTCTGCTTTTTTTCATTCCACAGCTTATTGAAGAATTTAAGAGAGCTCATCGCAAAATGTTTGCACATACTTTAGAGGAAAACTCCGCAGACAAAGGACTCCAACACCGTGAGGTAAGATTTTTGGTGTCTTCGTAACTGCACATGCATTTAACACACAGCAAATAATAAGCTCTATTGAACAAAATTGTACTTTCCACTGTATATTATTACTTTGACTAACTGAAACCTTTTTATTTATTGCCTGTATGTATAAGCACCATATTTATACACGTAACAAGTAGCAGTAATAATTTGATTAGCGCCGTATGTGAAGTGACCAGCAAAATACTATTCAATTTTAAATGTATATTTTCTACATTCCATTTTAAATTTAACTGACATGAGTGCATACAGTCAATTTTCTGTCAGGTGCACCAATAAGATAGGAATGTCGAAGAAAATTGATTTATTATCAGTATTACAAACAAGCAAAACAAAAGAAGTAATACCTAAATAGTTAACTTTTGTACAAACTGAATAACATGCGACATCAAAATTCGCATGTTGTTAGAACAAATTGCTATGCAATATTTAGGAAAAAAGTATTTAATTATTTGTGTGGAAACTCCATCACGTGACTGGAAAATTTCCTTACGCTTGTAACTTTTTTTGTTAGAACGGTAATGTCAAATATTTATTTAAAGTTGTGTTCATGACGTCGTTCTAAATTCAGTTTGTGTCAGTCCACCCTTCTAAAATGCACTTGCTTATTTCTGAGAAAATTGAAATGATTTAAAATGTATATACCTACTTGAAAGTATTTAACTGTAACCTATCTGGGGTTTACGCTTATTTTCTTTGAAACTGGGAATTTAGTAAAATAGCTTTTTTCCTTTTATAATCTTAAGAAAAACTTTCCAAGACAAGAATTATTTATTGGTACACAAAATTTGTTACCTGGAACCCCAATAGCAAGAATAGGCGATAGTATTTTGGCTAAATGTAAGAAACAATCTTACTGACATAATCAGAATTGTTATTGATCTTATCAAGAATGAATCCGCAGATTTTTGCTGACAAGGCCTTGGCCATCATCACCAAAACAATAACACCAGAACTATGCAACTTAAAATGATTCAATATATCCTATGTATTTATTATGCTTCATGGAAAAACATTAGGTTGTTTAGCAAACGACATATTTTTTGTACTTTTGTAAATAATTTGAAAAATTGTGTATATCTAAAATGCAAGCAAACTTGCTAGTTGATTTTTAAAGCGAATGTTGCTGGAAATAGAAAATTTGCTGACGTACAGAATGTGAAAAGGGTTACAGTTTGAAAGTAATTTTGTGTATAAATTATGGGTGCATAAATAAACTGGGGCTTGGTTACAGGAGCGCGAATCATTCCGTGCCAAGAGAATTCAAAAGGAGATTGACCACGAGACAAAAATGGTAGCCCAGCGTGTGGCGGGCATCGTTCGTCAGCGACAACTCCGAATTGAAAGACAACATCAAGAGTGTGTGGAGACTGAACGCGAAGTCTCCAAAAAAATCGTCTGCAACAAATCTCCACCACCACCACCACCTGTAATTATCTCTTCTTCATCCATTTACTAAATTTTACGGGCTTCTCCCGAATTTAACAATTAGGTTTAATTAGATATTACACGTACTAAGAATTTTTAAAGTCTAGTCAACTTCGTGGTTACGTCAAAATATTAATGTTTTTAAAAAATCACCTTTTCGGGCAGGAAATACCTTTCGTGTTCAGATTCGGTGCTACTACTCTAAAAGCACTTTCTAAATTCCTGTGGCTTCATTTACAGCCAGAACTGCCAAGGCTGGCAGTGCTCATTCTGCTCATAACCTTTCTTCATCTTTAAACCTGTTTTAATTTAATCAGGGTCTTATTTTTTATATCTACCCAATGTTTTAACAATGAAACATTTTGAATCAATTTTTACAAAATTTGCGTGTTACTTTTACTAGAAATGTAAACGTACATGCCAGATTTTTCAAATTATCAATTTTGTGCAAGAAAGCAAAAATGAATTGGCATTTTGGACTTTTGCTTCAGTTCAGTGTGGTGGGTGGGATTTTGATCATTCTTCAACAGAAACTTTCACAGTTGATGAACTATATTTCACTCTCATACAGAAATACTTTCTCTCTCAAAAATTCTTTTCAAAATGACAAGGAAAGAATGAAATTTTAGAAATTTCAATAATTTACCAGTGTAAATTAGTTATTTCATTTTTCTTGCAATTTTCATCAAGTAGGTAGTTCATTTGAACAGTTGAAGTTTCTAAGAGATGCATGTCCTACTCCTATAGGCGATATTTACGGGTTGTAGTTTTTATTCCTACTGAAAATTCTCATTTCCTTACTAAAGCGCTCTCTCTCCCTTTGCACGTACACTGTTTTAGAGAGTCGTGTTTGTGTATCGCTGTACAGAACTCTTTGTCTCTTAGCATTTATTGCAGCAGCTCTGAGACAGCTTTTTAAGCCTAACAAAAATCTACTTATAATTATTGTTGATAATATTGATATTTATCTGTAAAAATGGGAAGTGTATACATATCTGTACAATATAATACCTTAATAATAATAATCTGCGTATAAATAAGCTAATGGTAGTAAGTATATTAGTTTCATAGCGTTTGATTGCATGTTAATGCATTGCATGTAACATATTTAAGGCAATAAACTAAATATCTTGTTAAACTTTATGTATATTTACTGCATGAATTTTATTTTGTAAAACTTTGCTTATGATTATGCTTTCCGTATAGTTTAATGAATTTTTGGTGTAGTCGAAACGGTTGTTTATTGGATGTTGGTCTAATTAATTGACTAAGAAGTCCCCCAACGACTTTATATGATCCTTTGTTTCGTGATACCATATTTGCTTTGTTTAAATCTGCGAAAACTATGCTATGGTATAATTTTAAGTTAAGACAATAGTGGGGCTTTTTAGTTTTATTAAGTAGACTTCATTTTTTTCAACATTACCTTACGGCTGCGCTTGTTTTAACAAAGCCAGACAAAATATACAAAATAATTGTTAGTTTGTTTAGTAAGCGTATTTATTGTAGCTCTTTACTAACCACAAAAGTAGGTAGGTATTAAGTAGTTAATCATTTAGTTGATAGTATTTATTTTGGTATTGTTTTTAATTTAGTTTATGATTTTTTATTTATTTTTAGCGTTGTTTTATTTTTGCTAATTTTTGGTTGGTTGGTTTTGGGTTTTGTGTACATACAGGGAGTAACTATAGTAGATGCACATAGAATAACCGGGCTATCCCAAAGGACGACGATCAAAGTACAGGCAAGCTTTAATTTATTTTTTATCACAATAATTAATGCTCTACTACTATGTAGCGTCTGGTAAACAACTCTAATTGTAATTAATTTTTCCACTCTTTTTAATTTTAAAGTAATTTGATTCTCACACATAACAGCATGTATAATACACTACACTACACATTGATAATTTTATCGGCACAATTGTAAATTATCGTCCACTTCATTTTCATTTTTATATTTTGTAATTCATGTGAAAATGCTAACACACACCAATCAACCTGTAAATGATCTAAAAATCGCCTTTCTACATAATTATGCATAAACAGCTTACAATTAACATTTCAACTAACACATTAACCATTATTATCAACCTTGACTATGAAAACGTTTGTAGCACAATTCAACATATCGAATGGAACTACAAATCATTGCAAAAAGAAAATATAAAGGCGATATTGTAAAATGACATGAAAGTTTGAAATTATATTTGTATTTATACGTGAGACTGTGAGACTAAACAGGTATAGAAAAAACACTGAGAATTTTATATGAGACTCGAATTACGGAAGCGAATTATTTATTTGTTAAATCTAAAACTGAAAATATATACCTTCATTTCTGAGACTATCATTGAGTACCGAATAAGTTTTTCATGTTCAAGTTAATGAGCAATAAACGTTGAAAAGCTTCCATGACGAGTGGCATTTAAAGTTCTCTCGGGTTTTGAAATATTACACAGATGTTGTAATCGCTATCAGGTAGAGTTTCCGTGTGGCTTTTCTGATTTGACAAGATTAATATAAATAATTTATTTTTACAGCTCCCTCCTAGTCCTGTGGAAGAAATTTCGCCGCCTGCTTCCAGCTCCAGCGATGCTAAAATTCATTCCAGCAATACAGTTACTTCATCTGCAACTACATTGAGTGATCAGCCTAAAGTGAATGGTTTAATTCCTCCTCCACCAACCGGAAGTACTTCGTTGCCTCATTTCACGTCTAAAACGGTTATAATCGAAGAAAAGCAAAGTTCTTCTGTAAAGGCTGCTTCCGTGTCCCCCGACAGAGCGAGAAGTCAATCGTCTCACAAAGTACCGTCTCCAAAACCGCCTCAGAGACCGGAAAGTCCGTCTCCTGATTATTCAAACAGTCCAAGTCCGACTCACCAGTCTCCGACTCCTCCCCGCCAACACCGCACGCGACAAAAAATTGGCGTAGACATGGAATCTTTAGAATCTTATCGCTTGAAGAATCCTCCAAAGGGCAGCAGACAACACCCGCCATTTTATTTTAATGATCCGAATCAGAGACAAGTTTCTGAAGATAAAATGGTTCGGATTTGCGCATACCCGTCCACCTATTCACGCCCTGAACCATCCAGACTGGAATTTCTAGATAACCGGAAGTCGCAAAGAGCGGACTCGCTTCAAATGGCTGGAGGCAAAGCAGAAGTGATTCTTCAGAAAGAGTTGGAAGAAGCCCTGTCCCGATGTAATTTGGCGGGCAGAGGAGGAATGTCTGGTGACTCGTCTCAAGACATTCTCAATAATGGCAATGGAAAAGTAACAATCACTTTGAATAATAATAATCACAATAACATGAACGGCAGTCGAGGAGCTCATCACAAACCCAATGGAGGCATTTTAAAAATGAGCAATGGTAATAGCAATGGAAATTCACAAAAAACTATTTCTTTTGGAAAGTTTTAAAAAGCATGGGTCCTATTTAAGCCATAAAAACCTCAAAAGTGTCAAGGTTTGGACGCAATGGTGATTCGAAGAGAATGTATAAAACTAGAAATTGATCCAAAATAAGTATAAAGCCCTTTATTATTATTAATTAATACATTTTATTAAATACAAATACAAACTGAGTGTTGTTTTTAGTATGTAAGCATAAAATGTTTCGTAAAATACTTGTAAACTGTACATGTCACGCTTACGTAATGTTAGGTTTCATGAAAATATAATTTTATTGGAAGACAAATAATAATATTACTAGTTCTAGAAGTTTACTAATAAACTTTTAACTTAAACATTAAAATAATCGTACATTAAAATTATGTTTTAATTTTGTTGTTAATTTGTTCGAATGTCTTGAATTCATAATGCTGTACGCAGACGTACATTTTTGTGCGGATCAGAAATTTTCATTAATGAATTTCTATTTTGGAAACTAAGAAAATGATCGTTTTGTGTGTGTTCGGTAGATAGGCAATTGATAATTGTAATTCCATGTAATATTACCATTTGTGTGAAATCTACAATTCATTCTGTGGAAAATGATTAATGTGTAATGAATTGAATGTTTGTAAATAAACTTATTTTTAGTCACTTGTACTTACTGTATGCAGCTTAACCAAATTGTATCAATGATTCGTGAAATCAACAATATTAACTGTAAATATAATCATCATCCTAAACTTTGTGACAGTATACCCCAAAATTTTTTATTTCGCATATTTCTGAAATATTAACTTAAAATTACAACCATATTATAAAAACAATTCCTACATCAATTTACTAATAACTATTAGTTTTTCATGAATCACACTAAAAATGAAAGAATATGGACTTCATTCGTATAATCACAAAGTTACATGAAGCAACACAAATTACACATGTGGTTACATACAGTGTCTCCTACTTAAATACATAGACGATCGTAATAATAATATTTTCTGGACAAATACAACAGTAGTAGGTAGCACGTAGCAGGGCTGGGCTTATGGTTAGGAGGTGGGGCATTTCGGTCCATACCCTTCCTATGTATTCGGCGTCTCCGCCTACTACATAGGAAGGGCCTCAGCCTTAACAAATTCATTTCTCATTTCATGACTATATTTTACCTCAACTAATAAATTTTATAATATTATTATTATTGAAACCAAAGAAGCGCATTTTATGAAAATGTGAGGAAGACAGAGCAGGGAAATTATTTATTTTGTTTGTGAGCTGATTGGCTGGAACGCCTTTTTCATAACAGACGAACTGCAGCGACGCGACGTGAAAGAATTCGGTTGTTTTCCTTTGTTTGAAATCATTTTTGTTGTTGAGTTGTTTCTTAGTCATTACGTTGGCTGGTTGTTTTCCATCTCGTTCCTGGTCCTGGTCTTCAATTATACTGAATTAATCTAATTGTGGTTTTCTTCTTTGGACTGACTGACTCGAATTAAACTTTTAGTTTATATAGCAGTGTCGGTGGTTGGGTAAGTCGTAAGTTTTCAGCTCAAATACTTTTTTCATTGCATTATTCAATTTTCTTCAAACATTTTACTGTGTAATTATAAAATTTGGAATGAGTGGAGCAGAAATTATTGACGGTTTTATCAAAATCTTTAGGCATACCTTCAACCTTTATCATAATGAAAACTAAAGGACCAAATATCGAAACCCGGGCAGCTAAGAGACTTCGTCTGCAACAAGATATGGGCAAGCTGGTAGAAGAACATATTAGAATTCATATTGAACCTTTTTTCCCTGTAGAAATGGACAGTTCTGCTGATTCGGAATCAGAATCAGAAGGTTGCCTTCAAAACTGGAAAAATGAGACTGGTAAGTTTTTTCAGATTCAACTATTTCATAATGTGAATAAATTAAGTGCATTTTGACTTTAACTCTCATCATAAATTGAATTATTGACAGGTCTGAATGATTGTGTGATTACAGCTACAATCTGGGGACAGTTTGTGTTTTCACTGCGTAAAACTGATTTTAAATGCAGAGCTTGTAAATCAATTATTCTGCAAGTTTGTGACTATAATGAGGAGCTGTCAGAGGCTGAGAAAAAGTCAAAGATCTTGTGGGACAAAGGATTCCAACGGAAGGTATGTCAAAGATGCCTGAACCCAGTTGTCAAATTGGAACGCCTGTCTTCATAAATATAGCTTGACGTATACTTTGGATGAATTGTACTTTTCAATTAATCATATAGAATTTTGTAAATAATATTGCAGGACTCGTCTGTTATTTCAATGTAATTAATTTTATTTCGCAGCTGAGATTTGTAGTAATACCTATTATATATAGATTGATAGAGGTACACAGTAAATATACTTTGATTTATTTTAACTTCTAGACATTTATAATCAATGAATTAAATATATTATGCAGATAGTAGAGATGGCAACGAGCCGGTTCGAACTCGGCTCGAACTCGATTTGTTAACAAAAATTCCGTCTCAGGCTCGAAAAAATCTCGAATTTTTCGAATATTTAACTTAAAATTGATACACTTTACACAATCTGGCTCTTTAAGCCAACTGGAACTGGGCTCAAAGATTGTGCAAAAAATTCGGCTGAGCTCGTTGCCACCTCTAGCTGGTAGGTACAGTTTACTTTACTACAATATTAGGTTTTAGGTTATGTATAAATGGACGATGTTGTTATTATTACATTAAATTATTCGCACGATTTTATCATTGTAATAATAAACAACTTCATCTAATTGGTGTGTGTCGCATCGAAATAATTAACTGTATTTTCGTAATTCCATAATTATATAATAATAATGTAATACATGATAATATTTTTTTACTCTACAGTGTAATATTGAATTTCTCACGTAGCGACGGTTTCATTACAAATAAAATGTATTCCTAAAAATTACTACAGACGATTATATATTGAGTAGGTACATTTTCTTGTTTGATTAAAAGTCGCATAGTATTAAACATATAGTTCATATAATTTTTCATTAATAGTGACATAATATTGTATGGTTCCTACGCATTCAGTACACGTAAGCGAAGATTTAATTTATGTACACAAATATTTATTATTTACATTCACATAATATATAGTAGGTAATATATATCTTTTATATTGTAATTAATAACGAACAATAGATTTTGATTTGTTAATTTAAAACTAATAATTGACTACTTTGGTCAGTGTCGTTTCATATGCAATGACAAGTGATCTGATCTGGAGAATGAACGTTGACACAAATGACATTTAAATGGTTTTTGTCCAGTGTGCTTCCTGAAGTGACGAGTCAGTTCGTCTGATCTAGCGAATTTCCAGGTACAACCTTCCCACGTGCATTGGTACGGCTTCTCACCTGAAAATACATAATTAATACAAGCTCAATTAAAATAATTAACCACAAAATATGTTAAAAAATGTTAAGTAACAGGTATTAGGGAAATGGGAAGTTCCATATCATTTCTTTATATGAAAAGATGCTTCAACACTTGCATGCACTTAATTGAGATACTTTTTCTACAAATAACCATAATAAGTATATTATTCGTTATTTATATTTCTGTTTTATTTTTGCTTATCTTTATTATGTCGCATAAATTCCACCTCTGCCGCTTTCTCAATGAAATAGATTTTCTTACACAGATATTTTAATATTATAGTATGATTATAAATTGTGAACATTTATTGTCATTTATATATTGCAGTTTGGGAATGTGGGACCGATATTGAGACGGAGATTATCATAATAATATTAGTAATGCGTGTAAATTCTGTTTAAACTAAATAGATCACTCTCACAATATATAGCAAACTTGTACTTCCTCCATTCCATAAAAGTATGAGCATTGTCGAAACTATGAAGTGAATAAAACTGATAACTGAAGGTTTTGCATACATTAAATGCAATCAAAGTCAAAACGACTGGTAAGTATATATTGTTAAGAAGAATTTATGTAGCATGGTGTTGTAGTTTGGACGAAGAGCGGAATGCCCACTGAAAGTCATGAAATAAATATTTTCCACTTTGATAACGACACATGAATAAATTCCTGGCTCTGTAGATTGGAATTCTGTTTATTTGACCTCAACCGGTCCAACTCAAGTCGGCTCACATACTTTCTACTGCGGCTACCAATCCACTGCAACAATCTCACCGAGCAATGAAAATATCACAAAAACGGAAAAAACAAAATAAAAATATTTATGGACAGCATAAACTGAACAGTCAGAGACAAGACAACAAAGCTTTAAATATTATTATGATTATTTCTTAGAATTTTAAATGGAATTTACTTTGCCCTTTCATAACCCCTTCGAAACATTCTTACACTCCACTGTCTTCATATAAGTGAAAATAATAAGCAACGAGTTAGAACTTATATATTATAATATTATAATATATATAAAGTCGTAAAATTATTATCTCTAAGAAATATCTACCTATACCTCCCGCCCTTATAATTAAGAACATGTGCTAACTGTAAAGATAATATTATATAGGTACTTTTAAATGTTATGGATATTCAATTGCCATTAAAATTACAATGATAAATAGCGAGCAGATATTAGTGCAGATAAATAAGAGGCACTCGAGGGCAGCATAATACAAATACTTACATAGCTCTATGTAGTACAACATAATAATAATAATATTATGCAACTGTAGATAGGACTTTTAGCAATAAGCCTTTGTGCTATGTGTCTAATAGAACTACATACACGTTATACACGATGATAGCATGTAGGTAATTATATTTTTACTTATCGATCGCATGAAACTCGAGCTACAAACAAATCATCATCAGCATCAGTAAAAATACACAAACAAACAAGTCGGATCTCTTTGTTTTTCTTTAATGTAAGATTCCTTTGAGACAAAAGGCAAGCCTGCTTTTATCTGTACACATCATGCAAACACAGCCACAGCTACAACATGTATAACTATAAAAGTAGCTTGATTATTCGTCTATTAAAACACACAGTGAGAAAACTGAAGCTCCTATAATGTATAGTACTGTATATAAATACATCTATAGGTATACATATATCTATATATACGTACAGATGCAAATTATTAAATACAGGGCGGTTTTTGGGGGAATGAATGAGACATAATATATTAAGCATTGGAGTAAGAAGGTAGTCAAAGGATTTGATGTGCGTAATGTAAAGAGAGTAGCAGAAGTATATAGAAGTTCGCAGATCTCGAGATGTTTGGAGGCTTGCGATGTTTGTTTGTGGTTTGCCGTGACAGTTGACTGTTTGAGTAGGTCGGTAGAAAGGAGAGAACTGTCTGCCGAGTGCTATTAGTCCACTACAAAGGAAAGCATCTTCTTGTTAACGTATCTCTCCACTCTAACTCATCCATATGGATAAGAGATTGACAGACTGATAAAACCTCTTGATTTACACCAGCTCACAACGCAAGGCAACAAATGCGAACGAATCTTTTACACACATTTTACATATAATATAGGTATAGGAATATTATTATTACCTACGTCTCTCATATACCTAACCTACCGTGCCTTGTTGTATCATATACTTACCCTACCTTTATTTTACCTAGCCTCTGTGTCTTTGCATGAGACATCATGATGAGACGATCATCATTCTGATTCCACACAAGAGACATTTGTAAATAAATGCTAAAATCTTCCACAGCTAGAATATATCCCTCTTATGTGCGTCTACTATACGTGCAGGATATTTATTGTCTGTCCTATATTTATATGCAAACAACACTTGCACCTCTTTGTCATTGCATTGGTCATCTGCGATGTGTTTGGTACATAATAATAATTTCACAGAGGTATATAGCTGCTACCTATGTGTGCGAATAAGGCAGATCTGTGTAAGTACGTGCATATAATTGCTAAACTGCAGATACAAATAGGTACGTACAACAACAGAAACATTTATTGAAGACTGAAATGAGACAGAAGAGCGACTGGCTGTAAAAATAATGTAGTTGTTGTCATTATAATATACATCAACGTGTATGGGCGACAAAAGAAAAGGCTGTAAGCGATACGCACAAAGAGATATTTGTGTAAAAGTCCGCTCTAACATTTTGTTGCATTTGTATCTGCACACAATGACAATCTATTAATCTAAATGTAAACGTCTTGTCTTCCTTCGTCCATGATCATCCGCCAAAAGCGTCTTAATGAAAAACAGGAAAGAAATCTCGCGAAATTTTAATTCGACTGTTGTTGTTTACACATATTTACTCACTGCAATTCTTCTGTGCCCTACGGGGATATTATGAACCTATAAGTAAATTGTTCTGGTAAATTGTAATACTTCGATGAAATCAATCCGGTAGTTTTACTTTATTTGTTTGTCTCCCTTATGATGTTCTTGTTTATCTTTGCGATTTTTCTTTTCTAAAGATTATTCTTTCTCTTTTTCACATTTGTAATTTATCTGTTGGAGTCTGCTGCAGTTCTTCTGCATCTTTCCGACCATGTGAAGTCTACGGAGTATCTCACTCTCATCTACCTGTGTTATCTGTTATAAATTATTATGATTGTGTGTTTGTGTGCTATCAGCATGTAACTTTGATTTCTGTGGTGATTTTTGTCGTTTTGTATCAATCTCCCATTCCTTTTATTCAGCGACTATGTCCTCGTGTATTTTTTCTCACTTGGGAACCTCACTAATAATAAAAGCACGAAACAATAAACAAGCCGCTCTTGTATTTGCTTTGTTTTTGTTTTTGTGCAGCTTGTCATTCCTAATTAAGCGTATCAGTTTATCCACTTAAACAAATTAAATTAGCTGCCTTTCTGTGCTGCAAAAAATAATAATTAGATTGTACACATAGCTATGCAATTACGCTTAATGTTCTTGTTTCTTGTTAGACGGATCTCACAGTGACCACTCTAGTACTGCTACAACTGCCAGTGCAAGTGCAATCGTATCAATTACTCTCTACCAGCCGTTTATAATAATGAGAGACTTGAGCTGTTTGGATAATTTAGTGTGGCATACCAACACACACAACGAGCAATCAATAGCTGTAGGTGTCGAGTACAATATTTTACCGTCTGCACAAAAAAACTCATAATGTTAACTTCATTTATATATAATTATGCAATCATCATATTATTAATTGCAGCTTCGAGGTTTCATCAGTTTTTTTGCAGTCACAAAATCAATTTTAATTGCGCCAATATTTTGCGTGCAGATAGATAAGTCAATGTATGCGTAAACATTCTGACAGAGTAAAGTAAACAACACTCGTCTTAGTCAGTTCATCAACACTCAAAGGAAAAGCTCGGCAAAATAAACACATCTCATTTAATAAGAGCAAATTATGTTAAAATGTTTCACATTCACAGAATGTTGCGGGGCAATGTGAACTCCATTAATTAATGCCGTACCATGTTGTAGTACAAACTAGACATTCATATTTCATCTGATTTACCTGCATTTCAACTGACTTAATTGCAAACTGAATGTATATTCGTTTAAATTCCTTTTGCTCGACACTAGATAATTTATTAAGCATTATGCATAATGTACCTCAAACTACTCAAAGTAGTAAAATCCCATCTTTATCTCTTTTACATGTTTGCTACAAAAATTTCCGACTTTGACATCTACTAGTTGCACTCCATATTTCGTCGTAATCTGATGTACAACGAAATTACGATTTATAGGAAGCGATCTTTGAAGAGTCCGAAATAATACTTCATGCTACGACATAAAGAGAACGCTATGAAATATGACATATTCCTTATTACAATGTTTCACATTATTTTTTAGACATTTGTTAGTGTGACATTTGAAATAATTTCACTGAGGATAGCGACAATTGCGAAAGTGTGTAAATCAGTTGGCTCTTGTGTTATTTTTTTTATGGTATCTTTGGATATGATACATTTAGAGCAAAGGGAACTAATCTGATGAGTAGATCAGTTAAAAAAGTAAATCCATTGAGGTAATTGCACTTTATTCGGCTTGATTGTGGCCATCATCTCACTCAACTCTCAAGTCAAATCAAATCAAGTGTAAGTTGAATCAATAATAAAATAACAGACAGCATCAGCAAAGTACACCGGCATTTTGCCTTGTCAGAATGTGAGACAAGTAGGTATATAATTTATATACGTATCCAAATGTTGATAAATGTATTATGGTGCTATACACAACACCTAAAAACAAGAATTCGTGAACCGTGCACATTATAGACAGATCACCAATATTCATGTCGATGCTGCAATGCTAAATAAAAATCTGGACCCCTATAAAGTAACATGTCAAAAATTTTATCTGCCGAGTTTTATCGTACATACTAAAACTAATGAAAATGTAAACAGTCAATTGTTTCGAAAAAATGGACGTCCCAAGATAAGAAAAGCAATAAATGCAATTAGGTAGGCAGTTGGATTTCTGTTGGAATTCCTTTAACAAAAAGGAAGGACATAATAATCTTGGAGCTTTGGATGGTTCGCTGGTAGTCATAATATTTTGAGCGTGATTTTATTACACATACATAAATGTATATAGTGAGATATATTCTGACGTGTAGTGAAATAGAGCGATATATAGTTGTGGTACATGTAGTTAGATGTATCTGTACATTGCATTAAGTCAGAAACACAACAAGTGAATGTGCCGAGAAGGAGACAATGCAAAGGCGAGCAGTCTAACAAGGACATCCACTAATGTTTGGGATAATGAGAAAAACTAACAATGTAATTCAATTTAATGTGATGTACAACGAAGATGCACCCTAATGTGATCATGTTATTCCTGATGCGAACATAATTCAATTCATGGGAACCAGAACGAAACAAAATGCTGAAGGTGCACAATACGAGCTTCGTATGCCTTTTATATTTATATTACCACAGACCTATAACGTGTACAACAACCTAACTGGTAATAACCCTACTAATAATAGGCCATAGTCTTCATCACAGCAGAATTTCATATAATGCAGCCATAAGGTCATCTAGTCAGCTTTTTCATGATACAATTATTGCTTCACATTCACATCTCCAACTGTATACAACAGTGCAGTCTCACCAACAGTTGGAATGCAAATAGAAGACTATAATAATAATATTACAACAATAAAAATTGTCTCAGGCAGATACAGTAAGACACGAAGAATGTACTTCTTGTGGTGTCTGTAGTCCCATTAATCCGTGTGTGTGTGTGTAAAAGGACATTTATGCCTCAAGATACTTTAACTATACTTATTGTTAGCTAACAAAATCTGTCTTATACGAAGGATAAAATATTATTGCTGCATATATGTTATTATATAATAATATTGTAATATATAAAATTATGCTTCAGTTTAACAATGTATACGTAGTATACATTTTCCACACAAACGTCATTATTACAAATCATTACATGAAATAGTGGGAAAACTGTGCATTCTTATTTATTCAATTGCATTAGCATAAGGCCAAGTAATATTACTGACTGTGGGAATTGAAAAGAGTCGTAGGAAAAATAAAAGAAATTTTAATGATGAGGAAGAGATGATGCCGGAAGGTTTTTAGTTTTAGACTCAAAAATCCTATTGCATAAAAGAACTCCTACAGGAATTTTTGCGTACTTGTTTTAAAAATTGCCACTGTAGAGTAAGTTGATAATAAATTATTTTTATCATTGCAAAATGTTGCCGAGCCTAAACCCTCAGATTGCATTATATATATATATAGACATTGCGAAAATATTTTCATACAGTCCAAGTTCTCATCCTTGGAGACAATAAAGCAATTTGCATGCTGCACACGATGCGTCAACAAATTCTTGGTATTTTAATCACGCTGTGCATTAGGTGTCTCTGAAGGTGTTGGAGTGGACTGGACAGGAGAATTAATTAAAGGAAGTTATGTTTTTAATTGGAATTGACAAAGTGGACCTACCTGTATGAGTCCGTTTGTGTGCTTTGAGGTGGGAGCTTTTTGTGTAGACTTTTTCACAGCCCTGAAAATCGCACTTGTGAACTTTACGTCTTCGGAGAGAATCTGTTGTCTCACTAGGGTTACTATGATGATTACTTAGAATAGGACTGGCTGAGCCAACAGGAGGTGTCGAAGGCCCAGGAGACTCACGAGGACTCGTTCCTTTAGATTCTGAGCCATTAGGAACCTTATTTAGATGAGTTTTATGGAATACTCTAAAATTGTCAAATATACAAAGACGAAAAATATTAAATGCATTCCAAGGAAAATATTTTTCAGCATTACACATTAATCAAATTTAAGATTTACTTGTGAAAATACATTATCTAGTTGAAATATTTCGATAATTTCCGAAATTCCCCGATAAATCTTTGCCATTATTTTTTGTTTCATTAATAAAAAACACAGATTTGTCCATTAAAAGTAAATGTTAAATATTTTGTACAATAACAAATTGTGACTTACAAAGAAGCCTCTTTTATTCTCTGTAGGGCTAGAAAACTGTTCGTTCCACCTCTGTGACTGCTTTTACTGTCAACGAAATTAAAATTAAAATTTTCATCTGATGTAGGACTGCTCAGGTCTTCAGCTCCGACTGAATCTGTAATTCATAAATAAAAATTATGTAAATTATTTGCACTGTGTCATCACATTACATAATTACATTGGATATTTAATTACGCGCATTGGCTACAAGGACGTACCAAGAGGGAAGCACGGGGGCACGTGCCCTGCTCCCCAAATTCGGGGGAAAGGGGTCATATGCGACCTTCGGCCGCTAATAACACCTTTTTTCGGTGTTTTTTTATCTTATTAGGTTCCGTTAGGTTTATTAAATTTAAAAATTCATAATTCGTAATTGGCCGTGTCTTATTTATACTGTTTAGCAGTCAAACCAAACTTGTCCTCTCTGATATAACAAGTAATAAAATAATATTATTAGATATATACAATTGTGATTTGTGGTCTATAAAATTGTCATCAGTTATTGACAATCTCCCGGTATAGAATTGTAAAATTCATAAATGTAATTTCCAGGTTAAAATTGTGGTAGTAGCGAGTGTTAGTTCGCCGTATAGGAATCAGCTCAGAGCGCTCACTCAACGAGCGCATTGGAGAATATAAACGACGCTATAGGGACTGTGCACAAGAAAATCAGTTTGGACTATTCACGTTATAGCTTCCACTCCCAATTTCCCAAAAGCTTCTCTCCTCGATTGTGCGAGAACGAAATTTT
>JABASD010000964.1:0-51967 GCA_019776165.1 Pogonognathellus flavescens | reverse complement strand
TAACATACGTCATGCTCCCAGGTGTGGGCTTAATTATTTCGGATAACTTATGTTATCCTCCCAGGAGAAGGCTTGATAATTTGAAATGACTTTAGTCGGTCTCCCAGAAGAACAGGTTAACTAAACTTATTTCTACACACACTAAGAGGTCGTGTCAAATTAAGATTGGGTGTTTGATTTTCATACAAAAAGTAAGTATTACAGATCCCTGGTTCGTTTATAATTATTGCAGGTAGTATTACATTACAAATGCAGGTATTATTTTGTAGATGATCTTCTGATCGGACTGTTGTAAGTTCTAAAAGTTGAAAATGTCATTTCTGTATGGCCAAACGAATTAAATTCGTGTTTTCAATCAAGTACAGTTTTGTCTGGTGACGTAATCAGATAAAGGAAGTAAATAACTGCAGACAAATGAGAATGACTTGACGCTTTAGTTAATTTGACAGTGATAACATTACCACCTGCAGGTAATAGTATTTATACATTCTTGATTTCATAACAAAAACACATAGACACACTTAATGCATTGGGCACAGCATGAGTCAACATCAATCGGTTTCTGACATTATTATCCCATCATGTCCAGTCAAACCAGACTGTTATACATGGTTATACTAACATAAATTTTAGATACACCACCTACCTAGGTACCTACATTTTTCATCGTAACTTTATACGTATACCTACAGATAGACAAAGTACGTAATTGTATGTTACTATTTAAAAACAGGTAATTTGTCCAAAGGTATGTGTAATCATGTACATATGTCAGAATAATGTGGAAATGTATATGGAAAGCAAATGTAGATAATTTTGACAAGTAGTCAAATTTATCCTTGTTTATAATCAGAAGGATATCATTCTACAATTGAAATCCTAACCTTAGGAAGAGTTCCATTAATTACATGCCACATCTTGAGTTGAGACAAAAAATAAATCGTTTACTTGTTCAGCTACACATTACGCATCTGCAGCACCGCTGTTGTTGGTTTGATGTCTACAACTCTCAGAGCAAAAAAAGAGTCATCCGAACCACTTTATTTTGTCTTATACTACACAACCCTTGTTTATAAACCGACTGCTAACTTTAATGAGAGAAGAAAGGGAAATGACAAATTGTAATTTCTTTACGCAAAAAATGTAAATTGACTAATAAATGTACTTGAATGCACTGCAGACAATCTTGTTAACTATTTTTTGTACACATCTCATCGGAGAGTACAGGAAAAGTCTCGAATTCAATGCTGAAATAATATTACTGATTCATCGTCCTGCCTAAACTTGGCACACACATTATTAGTTTACAGACTGTACAAATTGAAAATGCTCTACAATCTATAAGTATGCTAGTTCATTTTTTTTCTTGTCATCTCATACTTATTGTAGGTATAATCATGTATAATGATGGAAGCAATTAAAGCTTACTGCAGTTTTTTAGAACATACTTACACATACTACAAGCACTATTAACGGTTCATCGTTATGGATAAAAAGAACATGTCAAACATTATGCAGCAAAAAATGTGAAATAAGTTTGTTTATGTAACATCTTTCATTATAAACTGGTCAATGACGTTTGGGAAGCCAGTTTTTAGAATTCTTGGTTTCATAAACCTTGCTGATAAAAATCAAGCTTAATCTAGCATCTGATCAGACCAATTAGTAAACTGATTGTGAGATAACCAATAGATCAGATTATGTTCTCTGTAGGTAAATTATACGATCTTCTATAGTAATCATGGAAGAACGAGAGCAAGATGGCAATATCCCAAATATGCTTATTACGCCTTTAGCAAGGATAGTGGTATCAATAATGCAGCTAATGCAGAATTTCCATCAGTTAAGTTATTACAAATTATGTGTGTAGTTCAGATTTCATGTTTGCAGTACTAATACATGCAATACATTTACTATTATATTGTTTTTTCTTATTTGCATTGCGACATATGTGTCGATCCTTACCATTAGTACATGAATTATTTCTACTCGTTCATTCAAGATCAAATGCTACGTGTTTTCACAACCAAAGCAGTTAATTATTTATTAATATTGGATATCTTTGTTTTACCAAGTCATTTGAGGTTATTCGATTTACATTTTGCATATGTAATTATTGAATTTTCAAAATATGATTGATTGAATTCAGTTGTTACGTAAGGTCATGCTCTCCATCTCCAATTTCCCTTTCACCTTTAGTCAACATTCTATTACGGAGTGCATTAAAATAATTAACCAATAATGGATTTTCCAAATAGATTGTTTTATTTAGTTAATTGACTGAATTAGTAAACGTGACGTATCTCACAATCAGTATCTGTACCTTCTACTTGGGTAATATGTACAAAAAATCTTTGTGCGAATGAATCGCACGCAAAAGGAACTAAAAACAATTAATATAGATCTATGCTTAAGATAAGGCGCAACAAATTTTACTCACACTTTCATATTTGGACATATTAATTCTACGTACTGCAATTCTCATATATCCAATCAATGACATAATTTTATTTCCAGTTCAATAATAAATGAAAAGATCCTTACGCACAAGGGTGGCCTTCTGCTGCTGACATTATGTCTCAGCAACATGTAATTTGTATTTCAACACATGTGCAACATTTTATTTTTATTAGAACCCTCATAAAATGAAAAAACTAAAAACTTCATCTGAATTTTTCTCAAATCTAAAGCAGACTGCCTTGACTTTACCTCGTTATTAAGCAATAAATGGAAATTACTTTGTTTTTCGTAATTTACGTTGTTTACAGGTGAAAAATACCCTACCCACAGGGATTCTGGTCTATTCTGGTTTCATGTACAAACATCCAGTTTTAAATATTGCCAAAAACAAACTGCAGCGTGGTTTCTAAACAGAAATTGTGTTGCGTAATCAATACTGTAAACAAAAATTGATTATTTAATTTGTGATATTACGAAATAGCAATCAATTACATATTCCGTTCATTTCCTACAAGGTGGAATTCACGCTGAGATGTGTTTAAATCATTTTAAATCATAGTTTCAATCAAATAGGTACCTTGCGATTTCATCTGTAAAGGTCATTTTACTCACTTCCTTTTCACATACCACTAACATACAGCCAAATCAATACACAGTTGGATAGTTTGAAGATAAATGCAAATACTACTAAAAACAATATATAGGTACATTGTTAAGAATGCATTGTATCAACGTGAAAAGTTATACAGGAGAACGATGCTCGCCCACACTGCATTTCCATAACAGAAATTGATAATTAAACGTCGTGTGTCTGTGGTGTACCGACAAATACACAACAGTTTCATGAAAATCTTTTGTACAGAGTAGGTAGGTACGTCTACAGTACAGATTATCTTTAGCCAGAGGTATAAATGAGATAAACATGAGAGAAATTCTTAACAGGTAACTTGACAATAACAATACACCCTTACTTATACTGTTTACATTATAATGATACTTGTAAACTTTTCATGAATAGAGTGAAACATTAAGAAACTGACATATTTAAGCAGAATAGAAGAATGGGACAAACCAGCCTGCTTTGTGCTATTTTGTAATCTCGAAATTCTTCTCACGGTTTGTAAATACAATCGAAGCATGTGTGTAGCTAAATGCAAACAAGTGTAAGACGAAAATCTGACGTGTCATATCAAAAACCAAAATAAGTAAGTGTAGTAGTCAAATTGATATATAAATAAAACGACAACACGTTCGTAGTTCATATCATAACAAATTATAAATTGCTGATTCGATCTATTAAAAATGTCAATGCAGTAAAATGAAGTCATAGATTCTACAGACTGTTTTTTTCTGTCAGTCCAAATTTGATTGACTGACTGTGTCAAAGATAAAATACAAGAAGTATATTATAAACAAATTAGAACTACGAAAGTACATGCGAACTTCAGTCTTATTGATTATTCATTTCATAATTGATAAGGACTACGGAGAAATATGTTTTATGAAATCAAACAAGAACACTTAGATGATCAATTGCAATTTTGACAAATACATATCTACAGAGAGAGAAGAGAAGAACCTTGAAAACTATTGTAGAACTAACGACAATAACACAAAACCCAAGGTGCAAGCTAATGCATCATAATGACATGGAAAAACAACTGCACAGAGCTCTGTAATAAATTGGACAAAACGAACCGGTTTCTATTTCGCCATTATTTTCTGTCTATTCCAGAGCTACAATTAAATGTCTACAACACCACAAGGAGTTCTTGCCAACAAAATCAGAGAAGGTAATAAATGTAGACGTAAAGCGTATCATGTGCATATAGAGTCTTGATATGTTTGTTCAGTTCTGCATACAGAATTCACTTAATTCTACCCATAATCTGTTAGCTGAAAATATATGTCCGCAATAAATACTAATCTTATGATCGTGATAAGAACAAGTAGAAGTATAATAATGATAAAAACGTCATCAGTAGTCATTTCAGGCTCTTAATATTATTACTACATACGCAGATTATTATGTCGTCAACTGCATGATTACTATGACTTAGGGCATAACTCAAATCAACCTTATTGCAATGCAACCACTTCAATAAATCATGTCTTCACAAGTTTTCTCATTCTACCACTAAAATATATGTAAAATACACACTACACTGTCCAATACAATCAAATTGCATAAAATGCAAGGATATTTATTGCTTACTCTGCAAAAGTGAATAATTAGTACAGATGTTCTGCATGATTTCCATTATGCGTAAACATAACCATGTGGACAAGTCTTAAAAATAAGAATTGACGAACAGAATTGTACATGTTGAGTTTTGTGATACAGACATAAATGTTTTCATTTATAAATCATTTACACGTCTCAAGTTTCAAAATATTCAGCCTTAAAACATGCTGCTGGAATAATTAATTAGGTTATCTCTATTCACAAATGCTGTATTTATGTATTTGCAATTTTATTTAATAAAAATTGCTGTTTTTAGAATAGAAGTACACAGGATTTTATGTTTTCCTGGATATTCCATGGAAAGACAATTTTCTTGTGTTTAGTATGAATAGGGCTTATGGAAAGAGAGAGAGATCTATTCCATAAGCCATGAATATTCTGCTCCTTGAGACTTAAATCGTCAATCGTATTCCTAAAACTGAAACGTCTTCCTCGCATATGCTCATTTACTTACTAATATTTGATAAGCAATGCTTCTTACTGATGATGTATAGATATATTACAGTTTTTTTATACTACGTGTTGAATTGTTTTTGGAATAGTGGCATTCTGGTGGTTTTTTATTCCTTTCCATACAAACGTGGCCTGTGGCATAAGTATGCATGTCTGCATACTTAGTGATAAATTGATGAGCACGTTTAATATCTGATTATTAGAATTGCAGATTTTTCGTTAAGTCGCACGAAAGAACTGACTATATTCCCTTACATGTGTTTTCCGGTGAGAAATACACAATGTTTCTGTCTCGTCTGGCTACCAACAAGCCTGAAGACATTTTGTCTGCTGCAGCTGGAGATAATTGTTCAACAGATAACTAGAGGCAGATAAAAACTGAGGAAAAGATATGAATTACATTAAGTTTCAATGATGCTGCATTGTATCGGCGAAAAACTGTGTACATACAATCTATAACACACAACTCTACGAAAAGGAAAGTGATAGGCAGTCGGAAATCAAGTTTTATCGAATCAAATCAAATGGAAATTCATTGTCGGAGAAGAAGAAGAAGCAGAGAAACACGAAGCCGACAATTAGGAAGATACGCTATGTACGATTGTATATATTGCAAACGAATATTTAGGCCGAAGGAAGTAAGTGTTAAGAATCTATATGATACACAACATCCAACCAGACCAATATACCTTCAAAAGATTATTACATTACATACAATGCAATAAAATACCTCACCAACCAAGAAAAATCAAAAAGCATGTAATTTCCTGCACTGGACAGAACAAAGATCTCAGTTTCCATCTCTCTATACCTATTTTGTCGTAATGTAATAATTACAATAACACACTGTGAGAAACTACTACGTGTACAAAATGATATGAAATGAAAGAAGAACGTCTAAATAAAATTCTAAAGATCCTGTCAATTCGCAATCTTTTTCGTAAAGGCAAATCGCCTGCGACTACCTACGTCTGTCATTTACTTTTTACAATGTCGAAGTGTTGAGTTCATCTACATCAGATAAAATCAACACCAGAATTGCTCCTAGTGCAGTAGCAACACCATTTATTGCCAACACTAATCATAACAAAATATAATATACTAATATTTACTTTAGATTATAGCTACATAAAAAATGTCAGTACAATAATAGCATTAAAAAGTTATTTCTTTTATAATGGTCTGTTTAATTGCAAACGCAAACTTTAAGCATATAAAATGCATGCCAGTGCATTATGTGTAAAATATATTATTTTATTTGTATCCAGCTTGAATTCTAACATACAAACTCACATAGGTAATCACATAAATACATACCCTCATACCCCTAAACTCATCTTAACCCTACCTATATAATCTTTCTTAGAGGCAGATTGATTTATATACACATCATAAGAATCCATGGACTGTGCATGTGAGTCAGTACACATTATATTATAACATGAAAGCGTTTATATAATAATAATAATAATAATAATAACGAGCAATACATAACCGCACTTGCGAACTTTTTTGTTGGAGGAAAACATTCATTCATTTAGGATGTAGTAATTCATTAAGAGCAATTAAAAGTAAATACTTTGCGGCTAGTGTTTTGAAGCTTTGCAACGTTTTGATAACTTTTTAAACTGATGACTGAAGCAATTAAATTTTTGTTTGTTTGGTTTCTCACCCCACCCCTACTATTTAACCAGTCAGTTAAATACCGTTACGACAGCACTGGATCTCTTTTCCTTTTGAAAACTGTTAAAAAGTATGAAAAATCGTTATCTCGTCACAACGGAGGAGACTGGTTAGCTTCTTCAGATTCTGCATCGTTCACATTCAGGATTAAGAGTTTACTCAACGCAACAACGATAATATTTTACACGTGGATTGGTATGAACATATCTATTGGAGTTTTGAGAGGCAACAGGCTACCTAAGTGCAGAATCCACTTTGTGTTCGCTTGCTATTACTCTCAGGTAGTGGAAAAGCATTCATAAATTATGAATGACTGACAAATCATTGTTACAGCCTTTCCAGGCGTATAAGAAACGCCGAAATGCGTCAACATTTGGCCAGTTGATAAGACCTCTTGAAACTTACAGATTAAAAGAGTAACCCCAAGATATGATAGAGAGACGGGATAACCCTAAAGAACATATACCTTCTGACTTAAAGTCATAAAAGTTTAAAAAATTGTATGGCTGAAGATGTTAAAGTTGTTTGATTTCCACTTCATCTCGCAGTGCTCCCACTTAATCTTTTTAGGGAAAAGCTGTAGTTAGCAATATTTCTATTCACCACATACGTGGAGCTCCCATGTGAATGACTACCTACCTATAAACCTTTTCATCATAAATATAAATAACAAGTAATTTCTCTGCTAAATTCGATCCGCATGTTTCATCCAAACCACAAGCAGCCATCACGATCAGATTTGAAATTCTGGTCCATAAGAGAGCGAGAGACGAGAAAGAAAACAGAGCGATATAAAATACAAACATATCCGTAAATTTCTTTATGTATCATCATGGAATATTTATTGAGAAGCTCTTTGAAGTGAACACAACTGAAAAATAATTCAGCAGTGTGAGCATATTTCTGTTTACAGTTCTCTCTAAGGGCATTTGGCGGCAAAACACTCACATCCAATAAATAATAAAGTCAATGTACAGCCATACTACTACACATAACATAACATAGCACACTGACACACTACGACTACCAAAAACTACAGTTTCCAGCAGAATAACAACAACTAACTCTGCACATGTAAAACAGAAGGGCCAACCGACCCTAAAATAAGCTGTTTCACGCAACACATCAAATTCCCAACTGTGGGGAAACTATGTGGCCTGCATTGAATACGAAAGCAACTGACATGTAAGAGAGCCGATGAGATCCAAGAAGATCCAATCCAACCAAACCATCCCCAAAGCACACTTTCGACACAGCACGAACCAACGTACCCTCCACTACACACAGACGTGGCTTTGCTCTATAAAAACCAACCTGCCCGTTCATTCCACACATTCATCCACAACCAGACTTCTTCCTAAACAAAACCTTTTCATCTGTCTGTAGTATAGACACAATAAAATATGATAATGTGTAGCGTGCTTTACCACGGGGGATGAAATTCACCACATCACTAGTAAAATCATGGTCAATCTGTGCCAGTTCAACTTTAAACATGAATGAAATTCGTAGTACATACTAGAGTAGAAGTAAGTAGTAGTACTAGTGTGGTGGCATTACACACTTTCCATATTATCCAATGCACACTCAATAATGTATAATATTTACCTCAGCTCTCCCATACACAACGGAACAATGTACAAATTCGTTGTCGTAAGTGTCTCTCCTGATTTAGAGCTTTATCGTATAACTGTTCTACTGCAACACATACCTTTACCTTACCTTTTTGTTTACAATGCTTATCTATAATCTATGTAATTCAAATGCATTATATATTATGTACACCAAACTGCAAACAGAAATGAGACAGAGAGAGAGAGAGAGCGGAGAGAGCAGATGTTTGTTGGCTTTGGCTCATGCTGATAGTTACAGAGCTGATTTCGGTTCCTCATCGTAGTGTGTCTCCACAACATTCACATCTGTAAATTATCATTCTTATTTACCCTAACAACTAAACTAATACATAGGGTGTGTGTAATATAACGAAGGGACCTCTATACTTTATTTGAACCTTTAATTGAAGCATATAGGTATAGCTTTATTTTTTATAGTTGTAAATACAAACAGAGTAATTTTTCGATGAGGATGGATGTGTATGAGTACAAGAGGTATATTAATTTCGTTCCGTACGCACAATATTCATACAGCCACAGCATGTGCAATGTAATGTAGCGTGAATATTAAGGGTGGTGCGTGCGATTGTGCTGGAAAGTTCAACTGTTACTTTATACGCATCTTTATAATATATGTATTCAATTCAACAATGAAATAGGGCATGATCACCAGCCCAGCGATATTTTACGATTTTATTACGACTTAAAAAAGCACACTTACATATTAATCATAGGAAAACATGGATGAACTGTATATGTACTACTGAAGTCAGGTTTTGATCAGGATCAGGTTGAATACATTATTTCTTGCAATGTCTTCTGACAACGATTGCCTATATCTACATTTCCCTGTTTAATAATGCAATCAAACGGTACACACAAAGTACATAATGCGCGAAGTGCAAACAATTAAACAGTCAGAGATTTTCTGATCGTGTGGGTGGACACATGAAAAGTAAAGAACAAGCCCAGGCGCATGTAACCCAGAAAACCTCTACATTAGTACTAAGAGTTTCTTGAAGCTTGTTGTGGAAATAGCCTGAGTCCCCGATTGACAGGAACATAACACACAATGAACTTACAAAGGTGCTCTCTGGTAGTACATTAACAGTTAAAAATGACGTGACCTGAACATACATCAAATAAAGACGGTGGCTGGTGACAGCGACACAAGAAATGAAAGCAGTGAGAGAAATGGAACAAAATTGATGGAATGAACAAACAAACTATGCCAAATCGAAACAAAACAAAAAGAAGAAATTATCGATAAAATTTCTCAGGTAGCTATGCTATTATCTGTACATGTACCTTGTGTATCTTTCTCTCCATATTTTATTATACATAAGACATAAACGTTCTTAAGCAAAGAAAGAGACCTATATCACTATCTATGTAGTATGTACCCCCTCCAAAGGGAAAATGACAGAAGAAGAGCAGAGAGGAAGCTAAATTGTAGATTGTACTTTCGTAAAAACTGTAACGCATTAAACAATTACGAATAGTACACATAGCAATATAACCCTCTCACCTACTATGAAGAATGCATTACTTGACTTGAAGAGGCTGAGTGAGTAAGTAAAGAGATAGAGAGGCGCAGAGAAGATTACAAATAAGTCGAGGAAGAATGTTATACACATACCTATGTGTGTGTACAGTAGTTGTGTGCATATTTTAAGTGTACCACAAAAGAGAGCCTACTATCATGATAATGTGGAGGTTCCAAAAATCCAAAGCTGCCGAAAGGAAAAACTTGGCTTCCTTAGGTTTTATACATTACATGGAACTAATACATACACAATACACGCACACATATATATTCTCATAGTCACCACCACCACCACTCTGCCAACCACCACTTCTACTACTTCCACGACTACTACTACTACTACTACAAGTACAAAACTACCACTAACATTATACACATACACAGAGAATAGACATGAACATAACATAACATCACATAACGCATAACATAACCCCCACACACAGTAGAACTCAGTCTGCATTTCGCCGGGCTTGAATTCAGTTCATACTTCATCTTCTCTCTCCGTTCAGTTTCATTCAACTGCTTGCACAGTTTGTCTGACTGTCTCAGTGTCTGTTGTTGCGGTAAAGTGAGAACAGACCTCTTAGACCAGATACAATATCAATTACGACCATTAAGTGAATTGTATTCCAACTCTTCTTCCTCCACGGTATACGTTACACAATACGTCAGAGAGATACCAAAAAGAAAGAGAGAGTGAATCTCCGAGAGAGAGAGAGAAAAATTCGTTGCACTTTAGACACACACACACTTTTATCGCATTTGCATTTCTCCAAAGAAATTACCATACCACTAATATCATTCTTTTGTGTATCACTGAGAAAATTAGCTTCGTGCACGAGCACACACTAACTAGAAACTGTTCTTCCTGTGCTGTTCGTGAAATTGCAAGAATTCCTGTGACATTCTCGCCTTTCCGGTGTGCTCTGTTATAATATAATAAAGCAATCAACAACTATAATACACTGCTACACTATTAAACATCTCTACAACTGCAAACATTCTCTAGGAAGCTTTATTCTTTCCATGAATATCCTTCTCTGACTAGTATAGGTCTTGTAAAGTAATAAAGTGATACTTCTGTTATTTACTACGATAGAAAGACTCCTCGTCGACTCTCGAACAGTTCTCAGTTCCAGTTGAGACTTCAATGCTATTGCGTAACTTGGTGTGTGGATTGGATGAGACAAAAGTTTCTCTCTCTATATATTCCCTGTGTAGATGAACTAGGAGTTGAGGAAGGATTCTTACAGTTATTATACTGCTATGTACAAGTAAAGGAGGAAATCTACTATTAAAGGACGAGAGAGCAATAGACATAAGTACTAATACAGATACAAAAGGAAGTCTGTATAATAATACGGTCTATGGTAAAATTGGAATCTACTCTCAATGAGATCTGGCACGTGTCAACAAATTAGTCTTGGGAATGGCACCGTTTACTAGCTACTAAGGGTAAGTTAATTAACACGTGTACTAAATAAGTGGAAATTAACCTTACTACGAGTGTTTCATCTAAAATTAGCAAACTCTCCTGTGTTCCGCTAATACAGCCATATCAATTACCGGTGAAAAAGGTGCTCACACTCCATTTAGCTTTAAAATGCATTCCATCTACAACCATATCCTTTTCAACATCCGTACTCCAACACAAGAGCTCATACTTAATACATGCACAGTCTCTGCTGACAGCGTTCTAGTATGTTGATGCATCTCTGCCGTTCTTCATTTGCCCCTTTATATATAGTTACCCCTATATAAGAGTAAAAACATTGCATCTACAGATATAGGCAATGTTCATCCTTTTATACTTCATTTTACCTTAAAAGCTTACAACAGATGCATCCATAATCCATAGCGATAAATTTTTTCCATTTTAAGTAGTTTCCTCCAGTAAAACTCATCTAGACTTACGGCGCCTACTTTCCTGGACACGAAATGTCAATAATTAACTTAAGATTTCATTTCCCTCATTAAGTGAGTGCAGACATTGTTAAACTTGCCAGGGATAATACTTATAATTACACTATACACTTCCTAGTAGTATTTACCATGGAATTACCTGTAGCGATGATTAAAGCCAAAACGGTAGCAATAATAATAATAATAATGACGAACACATTTATTGCCTTCAGTAGTGTCACTCGTGCCTTAGACATGGAAAGCCTATACTCTTCATTTCCAATTCACGATGAGAATGGAAATATAATACAGTTAGCAAGTCAATTAACTAAATGAGAGTCGGAGTCTCAACTAAGGCTGTAAGAAAGGATATCACTTACGCACTGGGAATTATAGTCTCATCGTAGCAACATCAGCATCGCTAACAGAGACAAGTAGTAATTTAGTTACTTTGAGTACAATTTAGTCCGTATAATATATAAAGGAAAACTCTCTGACAAGACGAGATATGAGAAATATCTGACAGCCTTCAGAGTTCATTGAAATCAATAGAAGGCAAGAAAGATAAGGGCAACATGAGCGCAGCAGGTCAGAAAATTAACCAATCCAACCCAGGTTTTACTACTGGCAGTACGTAGAGTATACAGTACATTTATTACTACTTGTGCCCCGTGAGTACTACTAGTACCGAAATACACGTACATCTTTTCCAGGCATAGACATACAGCATTATATTATATTTTAGCATTTCGACTAAAGTAGATAGGTACAGTGCATTGTGAATTTAATAATACAGTTAGTTAGCGACAATATTATTACATTACCTCTCTCTCTCAGCTCTCTCACTCACTTCATACTCATACCTTTTGCTTTTATCAATGCTCTTCTTACTATTATTATAACACAGAAGAGGAAAATGTGAAATTTGCATGGAGCAACTACTTAGCATCTGATCTTGAATTTGATTTAGTGAGCAGGAACTTATTCCTGCACACTACTACCACTTGATCCTCATATCTTGACTTCACAGCAGCATTCTATCTCACTAGGCACTCAAGACTCAACTCTAAGTAAGTTGGTCCATTCATTCAAAAACGTATTTCTCTCTCTCTATAATATATAAATACCTACTCTATTCCTACATACATATTTTATTATATCATTAATACACTACTCTCCTTCTTACAATTTATTATTGCATTTTCTACAACATTACTACAACTTCTGTATAGAATAGACAAATTATTACGACTACAACTGGAGCACAACAGCTACCAACTTAAATCTAGTAAGTACATAGTACTACTACCCTTTAAGACTGCTCTTACTCTCTTGTGGAGGAGTATTCAATTCAATTCTCCGGATTGACGACGACGAGGACTATATACATTCGTGTATATGTAAGACGTGACGCTCTGTGTATGAGATATGAGAGAAAGAAGCTATGTGCAAAAGGAAGGACTTCTTGCAGTATTATATTTATTTGTACACAAAATACAAGTCAACTCTGTTATGTTTTGTGTGTGAGAGTACTCTAGGTCTGTTTGTGTATTGCATGTGTAAGTATTTCAGTATTTCTTCTAAAAGTATAAGAGAGAGAGAGGAACATTTCTGATGGAAAGAGCAATGCCGAGGAAAAGGACGGACTGTACACGGGTACTATAGGAATAATATTGTTTAGTATGGCTTGCTTTCCTTTTCTTTTCCTGGTTTGGTGTGTGAGACTGTGGTGTTTCGCTGTACTTGTACTTAGTCCTTTAGCTATTCCATTCTATGGCCATCACACTTCAACAAACAATAAACCAGAACTCATATTACTACTGAAAGTGGAGTGTGAGTGGGTGAATTTAGCTAAAAGTGAGTAGTTCTTGACTTGACTTGACATCACTACTCAACCACCACCATTCGTATTTATGTATCGCTCCACTCACTCTCTCTCTCTCTCCTCACAAAACAATAAGCGCACGAGAACTTCAGTTTATGGTGCTGCTGAGAGTGCGACAGACTCTTAGTATTTCGCTAATACACTCGGAATTCTATTTACTAAACTGCCCTACTGCTACTACTACAGTTACAGTCTGGCATGAAATGAAGGGTTCAGAGAAACACACAGAGATGCCCCTATTCAATTGTTTACAACTACAGAATCTCAAACAACACAGAAACAACAAAGTCCTTCTCCTAAGAAGACATTCTTTTTCATTCATTCATTCATTCATCTTGCGTACTGTGTAAAAGAGCTGCTGCTGCCGGAGCTGTTGTTGTGTGATGGGAGTTCTCAGCCACCAGCTACTACAACTCCACTGTACTGAAATGAAGCTTGAAACACAAACGGACACTTACATTAGGTGACTTAACAAAATCTCCAGCTAAATCCATTTGTAAGCACACTGTGGCTGCACTACTATTCCTCTCAGCATCAACAAGAAAGAAAAAGAATGGCAATACCTAAATGCTACTACTACAAACAGCGACTCCTGCTATACTTACTGCTACGCTTTTGGCTTTTGTATTACTCTTAAACTAGAAGAACTTCTATATATTACTGTATCTAGCTAGTAGATCTACAAATACTACTAAGTATTTCTTATACACGTAAAAACGTTAGCAAATAGGAAAACTGAACAGAAATTGTCTACAATGTACCACTATGGTGTTTTATAAGTGTAAATCTCTACTGGTACGTTGTGTGCAATTTAGAATTCCTAGTAGTACTTTCATGAGCACTGAGTACAGTCCTCCTCTTTTTTATAAGTTTACTATTGCGAAACATAGACAAGCAGTCAAAATGAAAAATACATACAATAATAATAACACAGAGAAGTTACATAAGTTTGTGACTGAAAAACTTTTTCTTTTCTGGTAAAACTTTGCTATTTTTGTATTAAATAGGCAACAGTACGTTGCAAAGAGGAAAATACTACTACGTTGAATCTAATGATATTTTTAATACTGTAGTAATGCATGAAAACTACATGGAAAAGTCTGACTGTTCTGGTATATATCCTACATTGTGAGCTCTAATAATAAATATATGGTACATTTCACATTTGTCGAATACAAGAAATGTTAGACAACATGTGTATGCATAAAGTACACATGTATAAGGCTATGCCTGTCGGTCTTCATCAAATCAGATCACAAATACAATTCGGAGGAGTGCAGAAAGTGATGTTGATATGTAAGTAGCATACACCATCATGAGTTAACCAAACCAGCCTTCATTTCAGAAGAAAGACTCTCAGAGAGAGAGAGAGAGAGAGAGAGAGAGAGACGGACTTATTATTCTGCTACGTTTCCTTACACTAAATTGCAAACGTAAAAACTTTGACTTCCTACTACAATTCCTACTCAACCACCATGGTTGTAGATACACTACAACAATTTAAAACACCAAAAGCAAGGCAGAGGCATACAAGGGATGATAAAATATCTTCTCGTTGTTCTACTGGAATATTATGTGAGAAAAGGGTTACACATGTACCTATGTAAGTATATGATACATATATGTATGAGTATGTGAAAATACTAACACTAAGACATCGAATGCTCACTAACATTTCGTTTGGCTTGAGTTTTAGTCGTTTGTCTCTGTCCAAGTTATCATCCACGTTGTTTGGTTCGTTTTGGCTCCTAACTCTCTTCTGATATTGCACTACGTTATAATGTTTGACGTTATTACGTTATATAAGTGGTTCGACTACCTCCTGTTATATAAGAAAGCATTATTTGTAGTGGTATTAGTATATAGTGAATATAGAGTTGAGTTCAGGTTGAGAATAAGTAGGAAATGAATGCTGAGCTATCCTTTTGCTGTGCAATGTTGTAGTACGAGGTTTGCGTACATATTGCAATTTTAAATTTGTGCTCACTTTAGCTCACTTGACTGGAGATTCTTTGGTTGTTGGGTATTACAGAAGGAGAAGCTGGGAAACTTAAGGTTTTACTCAGAGTCAGAGTTTATTTCGTAAAAGCTATCTGTGTGTACGCTTAAATGCAATAATGTTTTGCAAAATGAAAGCTATACACATTATAACACACACGGTGGTGTGGCGGCAGAAGTGGCATAACGTTTATTTCTAGTCTAAGTAATCTTTTCTGTAAACATCCAATATGAAATGCTGCCCACGCACAAGAACTAATATTTAAAATACTTTGAATGGAACACGATGAAGTTTCCTTCCTATACAGTCAAATAAATCCTTCTACGGTAAATTAACTTCACACATGATGCATCGAGCTATGGCGAACATTATGTTAGTCAAATTATGTCGTAGAACTATGTAGAACTACAATATTTGTGCAAACTCTCCGAGTTGAAGGCTATACAGAGTCACAGAGTGCAGAGGGCACATTGACTTCACACATTATTGGACAGTCATAAGAAGTAATTAATTTATCTTGTGTATATAACACTAAAAAATGAAAGAAAGATCATAATGTCTTATTTGCAAGATCATACAACCGCAATAAAAACGTCAATTTTTAGTGCCATGTGTAGACAACACGATTCAATAAATTTTTTAAACTAAATCCCTCTGACATGAAACTGAGAGAGGGATATTCGTGAAAAAGATGTAGCGTGCGATTTTATTGTAATTTATGAAAAACACGTGTCTCTTCATATACTATAAGTATATTGATCGTTTCCTCATTTTGCCAGCTTCTAAACATTTCCCTGTCAAAATACATTCGAGTAAACAAATACATAGTGTTTTTTGCATATCATGTTCCACTATGCATGTATAATGCTCTGTCCTGGTGCAGTGGGAGCTGTGAGTAATGGCAGTAAACTTAACATAGATAAAGAGACCATTAAAATTGCAAAAAGTATCATGTGTATACGTAACGACAATGTAGGTTTTGCTTGAAAGACTGACTGACGAGTGTAAAAACCCAAGCAAATTTATTAGTGCGTCCTCAAGGATGTCAAAAACACCAGTATTCTCATGTAAAACAGACGACGATACACGTAGGCATTAAGATAACAAACAATTTTTCTTATTTTGTTTAGTGTACAAAGCAACTCGCATGCTGCCTCACTAAACTTTACCATTAGTTATATTACACACAGATACATACACAGAAAATGTATCTACATATTATTCTTCCATAGTACTGACAAATACTTTAGTGTAAAACCTACATCAAACGACATTCACGAACTCCACACAGTTTCTTTGCCATTATAATATAATGGGATGTATGAAGAGAGCTATACTGGGAGAGCTCAGAGAGTGAGAATGAATGCACTTTACATTTTAGATTTTACATTATACAATCACAATGTGAATATATTGTACTTATGTATGTGAGTCCACAATTAAAGTCAGATCAAATCACTTTATATTAAGTATAATTGTTATGGCAGACTATCTCTCGACTACTATGGGCATTTAATAGTCACTTTTCCTTGCAGGAACAATGGAATAGCAGCAAAGCAATTTAGAATGCAATCTTATTAATGAATCAAGTCAAACCAGATGGAAAATAGATATAGTAGAGAGAGAGAGAGAGATCCTCCTACTACACATGTGGAGGACCATATGGAAATACGTTCGAAAACAACAAACAAACAATAATTTAGCAAAAACGTGTTTCAATGCAACGTATGCAATGAAAATGAATGTATGTGACGGACAAAATCCCATCACACACATTTCAAATGACATCCCAAGCACTGAGAATGACCTATACAACGAATAGTCATGTTACAACCACAATGCGTCAGATATACCATTCATCGTGTATAGTAGACGTATATAGGTACGTCATAAAACAAGATTTCATCTTGTAACTTACAATGCAAGTACTACATTATCAATCACATTAAATTATGCTTTATAGCTAAACAAAATCCAATTTACAACTTGATCGAAATTGTACTTACGTTTTCGGCAAGGATAACTAGTACATTGTATTTTACTGCAGTGCTCATTATTCTGCTACTACTACTGTACTGAACATAATAAAGGCAGCTTCGTAGGTCTGGGTCTGGTGGTAGTTGTTGAAAGACATAAATTTATTATTAGAAGCCATTTCAATGCACATTCATGGCTCGTGACGTCTCTAATTGCTCAATTTGGACTTGATTGATATATTATAAAATAATATTTCACAATGAGTAATAAAAATATCAAAATTACCTACCTACTATTTACTTACATTTTACATGTACAACCTAGTACAACACAATGCATTCTGGCACTTACATAGGTACAAACATGTATGAGCTTAATGAGGAATTATTTACAATTTATTACTACTGCTACTGCATGGATGATTTAATAATTCTTTGCACTTGCAACTTAATTTGTATGTGGACTGCCATAACTAACACAGAAATATTCTTTGTTTGCTGTGTGGTAAGATCATGATCAATGAGTATGAGCAACTAAAGTAATTTTTCCTAACTACTACGTACTAGTACATGGAATGAATCCAAAATTGTAACCCAATTGATAAATCAATCTTTACTTATGTACATATGTAATGTATATAAGGAAACTTGGCTTCTGCTTTTTGCAGAGAAAATATAAACATAAAAAGATTAGGTAGGTAGTTTTCTTTGGAAGGACATACATATTTCAAAAGAATTCATTTCATAGTATGAGCTTATGCCAACACAGTACTAGGAAACAGTTTTATTTGCTTGCATTAGCATTATTTATAAAATGGTAGTGTATAAAATAAATATGGAAAGAAAAAAATACATTCCCTTTTCAATTACTGTAGTGGTGGTAGTATTAGATATAGTAGAACACATTATTTACATTTGTAAAAAGGTCCATATAGCTCATTTAACAAAACACTATAGCCGTGGTAGAGCGATGATATTTTACAGAGTGCACAAATTACCGTCTAACAAAACAAGTGGAAAAACACAACAGAAGTTGACAAGGGGAGAAAAAGAGAAATATTTTCAGTGAAAACTTAAGTTAAACATTTTACATTTGGTGGAAACTCCACTTTATACATGTTCTGTCATGTCATTCGTTGTGACAGAAAGAACAACCCATACAAAAGAAGAATTAGGGCCAAAATAAACTGAACTAAATACCTACTTCAATCCACAACTTTGTATTACCATTACCTATACCTACTACTCCAGTTTCCCCGTCTCAAGTAACCACATTTCCATTTTATGTTTTGCCTCCTTTCGCTTCATCTTCATCTCTTTGATACTTAGTTTTTGTTATGTATCCTCCACCAAGCAACGAATGAAGGCTGAAGAGCTTACAGCTTAACTTCCGACTTTTCAAATGATAATTGAACTAATGATCGCAAGAACTGAAAACACGAAAACATCTCTCGCTCTGCCAGCATTGCTTTTCCTATTGCCCAGAATATTAAAACTTATGTAAGTATAGCAAAGCGTGATACATACATATTGTGTATATTATTTGTCTTTACTTTGCCATAGTGTTCCCAGTCATGGCATTTTGTCATATAAGCTACCCAACAAAGTATTATACTTATTGTAAAATAGAAGCACATAATATATACACTGGAGAGCTGGAAAATCCTGGAAACGGAGCTCTCTACCTACAGCTTGTAATTTTCCATGTGTATGGAATGTGTACTTATGCAGTGATACGTGTCGTAGCACAGATACATAGAGGTACGTTTATAGACGTAAGTATCATTGCATGTTCCTTTTCCCTTTCCAACTCAAAACAAGCAGCAACAACAACTAAAGGAAGCAACCAAAACCTCTAATCTACTTTCCTTTTCCATTTCATCCTTCATCCTTCTTTGGCTTTCTTCTTACTTATACTTACTTATTTTATTGCATTACATTCAACATCGAAACTAGCGGAAAGAAGATGAGGGCAAGTTAAGCCAACGCAAGTCATAGCAAGAACCAGGTTCACCAACATACCATTATATTATATCCTACATAAAATCCGCACAAACTCAACTCCAAAGGATCCTAACTAAAGTCTTATCCTTCTACTAAGTGCAAATAATGCATTCAGGAATTCACCTTCTCCTTCTTCCTAAAGCGAAACTGCAAATTACATAATATTACATACAGACTCTCTTATACAGTCTTAAGTTAAAATATATTATTTTATTCGAACGAAGTATGTCATTATGGGCTGTAGCAATAGCAATCACATTCTATGTATGATTGATTCCCTTTTAAAATCAGAGTGCAAAAAGTTGTTTTAAGTCAATCAATGAAGTGCATATGATCTATACTGTTAAAATTCTTTTTTACGATTAAATCTTTATGGTACTTCATACAAAATCAGGTTAGTTATGTATCTTAACGTTAACGGTACTCCGTAGTATAATACCAGCTATAGCATCATAAAGCTGTGTACTCTTTTAAAATCGACAGAGTGCAATTTTTTAAATTTTCGGTTAAAAAATCATTAAAGTGCATGTTGTACCTATACTGTTATAACATACATATTCATTGTTACCATTTTGGTATTTATTTTATTCAGTGATAATTGGAGAACAAGGCCAAGGTTCTCATCCGGAAGTCACTTTAAGGTACTATACTGCAGTATAGTACCTTAAAGTATATACTGTACAAATAGGATTAAAAAAATATATAGGTGTTTCTTTTGTTTACATTTCGTCATAAAATTGCTATTATTTCTTGGTAATGTTACTAGTCGTGATTCTCGTGATGATAATAAGTTATAGTACACATTATATACATTTGTAAAAAGGTCCATATAGCTCATTTAACATATATTTGCAAGTATATTTGCAAGTATATTTGCAATTTTCATAATATGAACAAAATTTTTAACTAGGTAGGTTTTAGGTTTGTTGAAAATGTAAGGATCATATTGGAAGTAGGAACGAAAAGAGGTTAGGAGCAAAAGCGTTAGATGTAAGAAAGGGTCGACAGTCACATGTACACGTCACCATGATACAAAACTGGTATTTTGTGAAAGGTTTCTTACATAACATAGGATATTCTCACATACACACACGCGAAGCAAACCCAACTAAACCAAACCATCCAACAACCAAAATACTCTCTCTCATCTCCTATTATTGTATTTCATTGTATTTTCCTCAGCTTTTCTCTTCACTCTCTCCGGAGAAACTCTCTTCTCTTTTCACGACCAACTTCCTTTTCCACGACCAAGTTGTATTCTCCTTTTCCTTTAGACCGTTCCATTCCACGAAACAGCCATACAAATAGTCAACAGTGAACAAACGAATCGAACATCATTTGTTTTCTATTATAATATTGTAGGACTTGCCTTGGCTTCCTTTTATGCAGCAAATACCAAATACCCATCTACCAAAGCAATTCCACTTTCTTAGTGGATACTCTCCGTCTACCATTACAACAACTACACATAGAGGTAGGTACGTACAACGTACAACTTCAAAATTACTTACATATACTAAAACATAAGACAAGGAAGCAGAAGACGGAGAGAAAGACGACAACAATAATATGTAGAATGTGCATTACTTCTTTACTGCTTTACTTTCTCTCTATACGAGGATTATTGTTCAGCTTTCACACAGCATACTACAACAATTTCCTCAAACTTCCTGCTTCAATATTCTACATGATAAAATACATCGACTCATCCGAGGTCGGTGCGCAATTGTGTGCATACAAATAAGCAAAATGTCCCGATATTTTCATTGGCGACAACAAACTCGTATACAGCTATTGTGTCCCACTAGTTGACAACATTATCATAATCACAGTATAGATTTTATTTACTTTCGATAAAAAAGCGTATACCCAGCAGAAATAAAGTGTACATAGCCACAGAGAGATAGATATATGATATTATTACGACAATAGAATACTGTAAGGATTAAGGTTGCATTGCCTGACTAGAATTTAAAATTAGAAGAGCAAAAGGCATTTTAACGATGTTGTGATGGTATGTGGTTAGGTCTTGCTATATATAAGTAAGTACTCTGGAGGAATCCTTTTTCTTACAGTCTACTTCCCTGCCTAATTGAACTACTTTATATGTACAACACAGGTTTACGTATGTCTATACGTGAAATATAAATAATATAGTAAAATACTTAGCAATACACACAAACCAAACAAACAAAGTCATCTAATAATTATCTGAATCCCTTGATACTGTCCCACAGGCACTACGCAATTTTCTTTCTCCATAATTCTAGTTTACAATTTTACACAGCAATACACAGTATGCCATATACACGCTTATACTACTTAGGTAGTATTAGCAGTATTATATAGTCTAATTGAGCTCTGTATATCAGGCTGATTTAAACGATAATGATATATTAAACTGAACACAAACAGTTCATATATAATAACATAATAACATCCCACAGAGCTAAAAGTATTGTTATTCGAACAATACTCCTTAAACTCAAAACCAACCCTAAATTTACCTAATAATATAACTCTACACGTACATTTCGATATAAAGAGAACTCAGTTTTAGATGCAATGACAATGGTTGTTAAAATCTACATCATTGTGTATTTCAAAGCATGAAGGGAATCTACGGCTCTGCATTGTAAATAGAATTCAAACTTAGAATTACCAACAAAAAGATAAAATGTAAAAACTCAGTGAAGTACAGAGAAGCTATTTTGCATTTGGAATTATGCTGCTATGTATTTATGTACAGATGAGGATATGGGCATTGTTAAATCAACGTTAACTTTCTGATGTACTGGCACTATACCCTTCTTGCAACTTTGCATTTTGTTTGCTTACGATGGTAGAAAATGAAATGGGTAGTATAGTCCCTGTGTGTGGTGATACCTAATGTAAAACGCACAGAGATACCCAGAAACAACGTGTCTAAAGCGGGATATAGGTATATAGGCATACACACAGTTTAATTTACAAGTGAACAGATTGTGTGTACTTGTAAGTTGAATCTTGACTTGAAACTGGAATATTTTGGAGAAATGAAAGTATAGTATGAGTAGGAGTAGTAGAGGAAGTGTGAAATGACATGCCTGCTTTCTCTTTAGCATATACTACATGCAGTAGTGGGCCACCTACTAAATTCCCATTACTACTAGGGAGAGTTTAGTTCGTTTTCCCTGTCTAAACTGACAGGGTGGAATCTTTCCGCGACGTAAGGGAACAAGAACAATCATTAATTTTGACTTAGACTGCTGAAATAATCAAATCACAAAAAATAGGACAAACAGTGAATTCTGAATTGAAATGAAATGAATGTACTCCTATATATAAGGTAGTAGGTAATATTATATATCTGTATAGTAGTGTACGTTTAAAGGGAAGAGAATGCCTAATATAAAATGAGAATCGCTATTGGAAAATATGTCTTTTCTAAAACAGCATATTATTACATTACTATAGTATAAGATGAAATGCAAGAAGAACACAGTAAAAGTATAATCATATAGAGAAGAATAAAATATTTACTTATATATCTGCGCGAACAATAAAAAATAGGTCATTCTCTGCTCTCTCTGTAGTCAGACTTGATTCTCTGGGAAAGTACTAATGAGCAATGCTACAGGGTTTTGAAAGAAGCTTTCAATCTACGTTTTACGCAAATGACAATGAATAGCGTAGTAGATTGGGAAATGACGTTAAATTATCTTGAGTTATTCAGTCAGTTAGGTATGTAAAATGTGATTTGTATGCATGAAATGCCTTGCTAAATGAGGAAAGTATTCAAGATGTTTTGAAATTGGACAATGTACAAAAGTATTACTTACTAAGTCAAGTGTTTCTTAGCGTATAGTAAAAGTAGGAAAGTACCTAGCGAAGTCAAGGAGCTATTTCTCATACAACTCCACCAGAAACTCCAGCTACACTGTACACTTGAAAGACTAAGAACATTACTATGGTTTGGTTTGCAACAAGGCAACAAAACACAGATTCGGTGTACTACAAATACATCCAATACGACATCGTCGACATCCCCAGAGATGGAAAGGAAACCATCCATATTATACAAGTAGAATATCAGGTATCCACACTAATGCCTATTCATCCAGCATCATCCGCTTTCCCTGAAACTGGAACTTGAGCTGAACCCGTGAGCTGAAACTGACAACGAGTGAAACCGAAACCGATACATTGAGCCAAAATCGGCTTACTTCTTCCTATGGGTTCCACGACTACGACAACTACTACAACAAAAGCTGAGAACAACTGTATTGTGTGTGTATCAACAAAACATATTCCCCTTCTTCTCTTCCTTCATTGCCTGCCTCTGCTCTATGTCTGCCTCTCTCTCCTGCTTTACTTTACCTTCCTTCCTCTGCACAACAATACAATGGACAATGCATCTATTCAATTTACCATTCAGCCACTAAATACCGAGTATTCCAAATACTTACTACTTTACTTACGACAAAAAACTCTCTCTCAGTATTCCAATACAGCAAAACAAATTTTGCAAGTTTCCCTTTGAGAGTTCAGCTCACATTCCACGTTCGTTCTCAGCCAGCAACACTTTTACCTTACTTCATTCCTGCATTCAAACATTACTTTCCAAAATCCAATGAACGACAACTAGAATACAAATAACCGCTTTATTGTTACCCCTGCCTGCTTTAATATTCTCCAATCGTCAAGCAGTGATTCAATCACATAATGCATTCAGCTCCAAATACACTCACACCACACCACCTAAGCCTTACTTACGTACACAAAATTGCTATATAAAAGCAAAATCATTTCAATTTAATAAAATTTAAAAGCATATTAAATATGCACTGTGATATGAAAGTATTGTAGTATTACACAATTTTCTTTTGCAATATTATGTGGTTCTGTAAGAAACTATATACATAGATAATACTATACCGCTGTGTATGTATTGTAAAGTGCAGTCACGTTGTTTTGAAAACAATTTTGCTATATCTAACGAAAACAGCAAAAACATTTTTGTGCATAACTGTATCTGTCAGAAAGCTTTCTCCTCGTATGTACAATAGATGCATACCAATATGTTAAAGTATGTAGATGCACACATCAAACAAAAAATGACAGCCAATGTACTTTGTATTCAGATATTTATTACCTATTTGATGTACTATTGTATAGGTCAGACTCTAAGTTGTAGTTGTAGTCTGGACTCAGAGGAACAGGAATCAAAATTTATGCAATTCAAAAGATGGTAAACAGCAAAGAAATAGAATTTTCTGAATGATAAAGTACAAAGCGCAAGATTTTTTATGCTCAAACAATTTACGGGATAAAATAATTTTACAATTTATTTCTTTTTATGTATCCAAAATTTTTGAAATGTTTTACTACCTAAAAACCAAACGATCTTATTGCATAAAACTGATTTTTAATTCGTCTATGTTCAGACAGGTCGCCAGAACTTAATGCACCGTCCTAAGAATATAATACACCAAAAACAAATAGACCTGCTTCCTTAAAATGTCAAAATTCAATGAGACTTTAATGTAAACGAATAATATTATTTGAGAATTTGAGTTTCCTAAAGTAGTCAAGTGCCTATCAACTTACCTTCTAAACTTTTGACTGCAGTGTGCAAATATGGTAGTTATAAACAGAACATCTTGACATATAGCAGCTAAACAGACAGAACAAGAAGGGTAAATGTTTGTAACCTCCCATACAATTACGTAAAACTTCTTTGCTTTCATACGATATACCTAAAACGTATAAGCATTTAATGTTCTACATGTTCTAGGTAAGTGCACTCATAGTTTGCAAAACTACAGCGGAGTTGTCCAACATGATAGAAAACGAATCCACATGATTGTATCGCTTGTTACGAGATGCATACATTTAAATAATTAATAAGCTTAGGATTACTTAAATACCTATCTACATTATGCAAACAACTTGACATCAAGTTTGAATGTTCAGCTTTGAAATTAACTGTGGAGAGTAACTATCGCTAAACAAATTAAAAGTTTATTTAATCGTGAGTCCAGCAGTCTTAAGAAACATTTGAAAAGACCTACCTAAGTACCTATACACCTTCCAAGGCCCAAGGGACGCGTGAAAGAAACTTTAACTTCGCATACGCATACGTAAATTTAAAATTACAGTTGAGTTGAGAATCAGGCTAATCTGAAAACTTGGACGAAAGTAAGGATTAGTAAACAAACATTTACAGAAAGAGAAGTACGAAATACCCATTCAGAAAGTAAAATAAGATGGAAGCGTCTCTGAAGAATTGAGACAGAGATACATACTGCAAAGAAATCAAAGCTAAGCTGATAATCTACCTTCACTTGCCATAAAGCAGCTAAGAATTTCCCTCGCTGCTTTATATCATTTATTTGATCTGCAAATAAACATCGTATCTCTCCTTCTTCTCTCTAAAGTTGCAAAGTTACATAGTATAACGTATACTCATATCATGTTCCTTATTTACAATTCAAGTAGATATTATATAACTACTCAAGTTCACCTCTATCTTGCCATTATACAGGCAAGTAGTACAAGCACGATATTAAGAATACTGATGAAGTTAGTTAAAATCTAAGAAAATCTTTGGTATTCACATAAGACAGACTTCAAAGTGTACCGTTTTAATTTTAATGCCTCTTCCTCCAGCAATCTTTTTAGCGCATGCAAGCATTCACGAATTCAGAGAATAAGAAAATCACAGAATTCTTTTACACAAGAACATCCTATGGCACTGCAAACAGTCCATACCTGCTAGATTGCCTACTTATACACTTTATAACGAAGAACCTTCCTAGGTACTTCCTTCCACCAGCCTAACATACACACGTATTAAAGAATGCTCCATAACGTGGAACATGTAAAAACATTTGCCTTTTACTCTCTGCAGGTTCTTCCCTCATTTTCAGTTTCTCTGCGTGAACAAAGATAAGTACCTACACACACATAGACTGGCACGTTGATAATATTACTACGAGAGAGAATACGGCAGAGAGATAGAGAAGGCAACGGTATTCATTCATAAAAATCTTTCTCATCACATAATACAACCACCATATCATAGCAGAGAGATGTGTGTATACAAAGAATAAATGTATTCCACGTAGTAGTACAAAGGTATGAGCTAGAGTATCATTCACTCTACAGAGTCGCATTATGCCACTACAGACATACAGACTACACTTCTTAAATTAAACTCTAAATGAATACCCTCCTTCAACTTTCAGGCTTCTTTGAAATAAAAGCCGTTATTTCGTCTCTGTAACATCATTTTACAAATATAGGCACATTCCTTAGCCTATGGTACAAACTGAAGGTGTAATCATGTGGAGGAAAGTCTAGGAATCTACAATCTATCAACCTACACACACCTTACACCTAACACACTTACTACTTATTAAATACCATGCACAATAGACCTGCAGTAATTCTGCATGCTGTCCTTTTTCATTTTCTTTTCCATCTGCACTACTTATTACATTCATCCTTTCATTTTCATACTCGTCCCAATCTGATACAGAATAATAATAATCTCTAATAACAATAAGCTTACATAAGTATAGTATGTACCTACTTTTAGTGTTACGCATAAGAGATAGCATGCATTTATGTTTATTTGTGTAAATCTGTGCAGTACACGTACACACTTGCATAGAATGATAATGGCATGCACAAAAATTATAAATGATAACGATAAAACATGCCTAGGTAGCTAGATTATATAGAAATTATTGGATAGATGCATATGTTTGTATTTGTACTCCAGAGAAAACATATACAAAACTAGCCGTGTAGTTTTACGAAGGTAGGATACGTACATCGTATAGAGAGAATAGAGTTTATGCACTATGCACTAGCCTGTAAATGGGTTCAAGTCAAATCAAAATCAGTTTTTCTCTAACCCATCCTGCTAATAATATTAGTATTAGGAGAGTAAGACTTTAGAGGAATTCCCTTGCGTCTATAGTAAATAGTTCTCTTATCACTTGTATGCACATACAATAATTCCCTAGGCTTCCATCACATTGTAGATTACTATACACTCGTATACAATCACTTATAATGTGCCATGTGTATATAGCCTGGCACGACACGCTCTACATTCGGATCGAACCGAGGAATACCGGTTCGGATTCGGTTTCTACTACATTAACATTACACTATGTTTCAAAGGTACAAGAATACAAATACTACATGCCTACTTATATATATCCGAGATATATTATAGATGAACACACACACAGTATTGCAGTCGCTTCCTTTCTATTACTACTGAACTCCCGAATGCATCTCCTACAGCTACAGCCTTACTACTATGATTACAACTACAACAGCATCAATTTCTCCAGGATCCGAAGAGCCCGAAGGGAAAGCATAGTTACTACTACTTACTACTAGTAAAGTGTAGTAGTAACCAAGCAGTCTGCAATTGCATGTGCATGCGCTAGGATAAAAATCGAAAATTTTCTCAATTCGCCGTCCTTCCTTGCCAGTTCGGGCCTTGTCGTGACGAGCTCGACAGAAGCGGGTATGCTGTGTCCTGTCTTGTCCTATGCTTTCACTTTGCTCATAGCTTGAGCTTCATCTACTCTGACTACAATCCTTCCACAGATATCCGTATATAATAATAATATATATACCTATATATATATATTATACATATCTTCCTAAGAGAGTAAAAGAAAAACATACTAGCCACCTACTACTACCACTGTTACTACCACCACACTCTCACTCAAGTACCACCACCACTACGACTGCTATGCTTTCACCAACTTCTTCCTACACGACGTATACCAAGTAAAAGCTCTCGTTCTGAATGTTTCTATGTGAAAAATAATATGCATGTATGTGTAACAGTAGCGTATACGTTACGTCTCGTGTGTACATACATCTGTAAGAACTATCTCTATTTCAACTAAAGGCATTCACGTAGCTTTTGTCTACGATTACTATAAAATATAGTGGAGAGCTACTCCTACAGATAAGTATATAATGGAAAATGAGCCGCTATCACTTTTCCATAGTAGTATATATTTCCAAGCGTGGTATTACTATTACTATATATGGTAGTTAGTAGAACTGTGCGTGTATCCACATATAAAATGCAGTAGTAAAAGACAAGAGGGCTGGTAGCATGCCATGCTGCTTGCTTGTGCTTCTTTTTTGATCACTGCTGCTGCTACTGCTGCTGGTTCGGTCTAATTGTAAGTCTAGTCTGGTCACTCTGCTGGTCTATTCCACATCCACACTACTACTACGACTAGTACTACTACTGCCTTTTGCACTACTCCTGCTGCTGCTGCTACTACTACCACTACTGTGTTTGTGTTCCTCTTATTCCTCTTTACGAGAGTTCCTATGCTGGAACCTAACCCAGTTGAAGAGAATCCACTACTATTCTATTTCTCCAACTCTCTCTGGTGGTATAGTTGCTATTACTGGGAGATACTACTCGTCTTGTACACTATTACAGTCTTCCTGAATCCGTTCTCACTTCTTTGAAACTTTATTTAGCTACCTACAAACGCAACCACGGTTACTACTTGACATACCTACCACTATCTGTACTTTATACTTATTACCTACTCTGTCTGTCTTCATTCTCTCCATACTTTCACCATTTACCAACACGCGAACACTTAAGATACATCAGACAGATTTGCTTACTCGAGTAGTAGTAGGGCCACACTACCATACCACATTGCATTGCTATTTTGCTTTGTGAGTGAGATTTTACTGTAGTAGTACTAGTGCGGCACAAGGCACATACGTATCTCATACATACACACACAGGATATTTTGCATTAGCTAAAACCTATAATAATAATAATAATAATAATAATAATAATAATACTACTACTAATAATAATAATATATAGTAGTGGTGGTAGTGGCTGTATATTTAGGTAGTTTTGAGATATTCTTCGGAGACACACTGCCACTACTACTACACTCACTCACCTACCCCCCTGGTGCACACTGAGAGTGAATACAAAGCTATCTGTATCTAACTAGCAGTTGAGTCAGTCTGACTCGTATCAAATCCATATCCACACCACATCCCTGGCTCTCATCTCATTCCTCCTTGCATGGCATAGCACAGTCAGAAGTATAAGGACAGAACAGAGCAAAACTCTCTCTGGTTCACTCACTTATCTTTAGTTTACCTTCCTCTCACTCATTCCACTCGTTATTACATTTAAGTTTTCTGTCTCAACAACACACGGACTGTCAACTCGTGTTTTTGTCCATCAATGTGTCTAATCAGTTTTCTATCTCTCACGGCATAACACAACAGAATGGGAATTTTTTATTATTTATATTTATATCGAAAAGGAAATATTTGCACACTTTCTCTATTAACAACTTTCACTAGGACTACTAGGCTTCTTCTTTCACTTTCTTTTCACTAACCATAAGATTCCCACATTGTAAATCGTTTTTCATCCGCTTAGCTATATATACCTCTCTATATAGACATTTCAATAATACTACTACTGGGAGTCTTCTTTCAATCTTCTGTTTATTATTTGTGACCATGCAAATAATTTACTGACAAAGTTTCAATTCGGTGTTGCCGCACGTTTAGCAGTGCACTTATTTTACTTGTGCAATTTTTGTCGAGTTACATTTTTTCACTATTACATAATTACTAGTGAGAATTAGTATTAGATTGTTTACAGGCATATATTATTAGATACATTAAATATTAGGACAGTTTTTTATTTATTCGTTCCTTCAATTCCTTTCTTGAATACACTCCTATTTTTCCTTCTCCTTATAAGTTACGCACAAAGAGAGATAATCGATTTATATTATACGAATACATGTAATATTATAACAACATAACATGGGAATGGACTGTTACTTATCGTTACGTTTAAATTCAAGTACGTTAAAATGTGAACTGAAACCCTGTTCACGTACAAGAGAATCTAAATCCTTTGCCACGTTAAAGAAAGATAACATGGGTTCAGTTTACTAAGCTGGAGAGTTATATCGAAAGTTTAAAAGTGACAATAATCCTCCGTTTCAGCAAAGTTAAACTTGTAGCAGTCACCAAGAAGGTGTCCATTTACAAGTCATATATACACTATACATTCTTCCATTGCACAAATGCACAGTATAAGAAAAAGCCCTGTGAACTTCTACATTCTTCTCGCGTACACTTATCTTATTTTTGTGTGTCTTGATTATATTATAACTTGAGTAAAATTCTAACCGCAAACTCAAGCCAAGAGAAGGAACTCTACAGAGAAACAAGCTTTGCTAGCAAATCGGAAGGATCAATTTTTTTGGACGAAAGTCAAGACTCAAGAATTAATTCGAAGAGCTCAAGTCTGATTTGAATCAATATCCATATATTACTAAAATTATATCAATCATACCTTTCTAGTATATACCGAGGTGTTTCTTCATTATACGCACACACACGAACCATGCGTAGCCTTGGCTTCATATTATTCGTAAAATACTTGGTTCGGGTTGAGGAAGTAAAGCCGAGGAAAAAAATCGTTCAAAGACTGATTCTACACTAACAAAGTCAAACTTATGACTTGTAAATTTGTACACACTATATGCACATCATCGTATGTGTTCAACGTGTTGTACTTTACTCAATGTCACTATGTGACTCCATCGACAGCGGAATAGTATTAAAACAACGTAAACTTCGACAATAAAAATGAATCAATAATAAATCTAATATGCAATACGAGATCTAAAAAAATTATAACTTAATCTATCATTACCGTAGATAACTAGTAGGAATTTATACAAAAAACATGTTTATACATCCGTAAACTCAAACCAAAAAGCAAAGTCTTCACGACTTTGCTCAACGCGACAATAATACTTCACCTACGACAATAACCAAATAATACAAAATGATGATATAACAAATATATAAAATATATACTCAACGAAAACAATAATCCTTCGACAATAACGTATATTATTAAGAAATAATAATAATAATATACAACTAACTACAACTCTACACTACTACTTTATGAAATAACCTCGACTCTATGAAACGTCGTCAATTAGTACGAATTAAGATATAGCCATTATACTACAGAAGTGTGCACGACAATAATAAAGCTCTCTCTGAGTAAACTACTACACTAGTTTGTTGTACATGCTTCATAAACTATTTATTCTATTACAATAGTCACAACAACAAACTTGGCGTGACAATAACAAGAATGCAAATCGGTTTCATTTGTGGGTGTTGAGTGAAAGTGAAAGTCGAGAAGGAGAGAACACCAAAGCACGCGATAAACCGCACAGCGCAACGAGTACGCACGGTACTGAACACAAAGACACTAAAACAGTACTTGTCCCGTTCTGAAACGAACTATTCCATAGGTATGTCATAAACTAAAGTAGTAAGTATATATATACATATATAGTGTACCTGACAAAACCTTAGATTTATACACAAACACAATTCCCTCCTCTCCAATATATATACATTAACGGATCCTCTCTTAATATTTACAACGGGGATGCTTTATTATTAAAATCTGTGTATTTCTCCTGAATTTCTAAAACCACCATCTCTTTAAGCCATGCATACAGCTATTTATACAATCATTTACTTTTCAATACACAAGAGTCTTATATCAAATTTGCTAACTCGTCAGCAAATATCAATGAACAGGTGTAACTTTACAAAGGAAACTTTCTACAGAAATCTATCTACACTCTCTGACGTATTTGTATGTAGGCAAATAATTCGTGTTTCTTCTTATATGTATATAAGTATACTTGGGTATTATATAAAATATTTTCTTTTGGTAGGTATATGAATAGTAGAGAGACATTCTATTTGCTTATTGTGTGGCAAAAGAAAGAGAAGAAGTAAATAAGAAAAAATTGTATACAAGTAATAGTGTGTTGCAAACAAAGCGAATAAGCAAAGGATAACAATGAAGAAAATTTATAAAGAAAAGAAAGTCTTTTAGTTTTGTGCAAGAAGAATCTGTATCCATTAAATTGAGAAATTGATTTGGCCAATCAGAAAAGTAACAACTGTTTAATTTGATGCCTATTTTACTTCAATGGCTTTAGGTTTCCCATGAAAGAAAAGGCGAAATGTGAACTCATGTGTTCACATTTCTTTTAACTGTAAGTTTGTACTTGGGAATTCTTTCTCTCTCTCTCTCTCTCTCTAGTTAGTCAGAAATCGGGTTACAACTTCAGAATCTTTTTCTTGAGAACAGATGACATTTAAACTGATGAAAAAGAAACGGGAAGAAAAAGAAGAAAGATATTATGAGTAGTTGCATTCCTAAAGCTTTCCCTCTCTCTCTCTCTCTCTCTCCCTACAAAATTCATCAATGATGGTTTTAAACGAGTTATTGTATCGTAGAGATAATATGAAGTGAATTGAATTGCATCTCTTCTAGGTTGGTTGGTTAGCTTTGGTTCTTCTGGTTTCGGGTTTCGAATCTATTCAATTCAGTCAGTGTGTAGTGTGTGCTTGAGTATACAGAAAAGCAAGGAAAGGAATACGGACAGGTCAAAATCAATAAATTCGTCTCTGCGGTACCCGTACCCCCGCAGCACCATATAAAGTAATGCACAATCTAGTGCCTTGTATGGCCTGGTCTCTGGCCTAGCTTGGCCTTGTCTTCTTTCCTCCCTTTCGTTCACAACTAATCAACCTGATTTGCCGTACTAACTACACCACTATCCACACCAAACACAACTATACCCATAACCTAACTAATTGCCACAAACTTTACTTTCATTTTAGTTTCAACCCATTATTTTACTAATACTCTGCAAACCTATTACAGTCTTTCAGTCGAGGATGCCACGTAAATTCATGCGTGTCTTTATACATCGATACAGACTTTTGCTGAGGTGCACTACTGCATACAGATACACGTTTGTATATATCTCCTCCGTATTTATATTATACATACATACATTTCCACTTACATCAAACTTTGTATAGTTTTTATAGTACAATAAATGTCTAACGATTTTTACTACAAAACACATTTGTTATTTCTTCCAGACTACTCTAAAATGAAAATTTTCAAGCGAGGGAGTACAGCAGTAAAATATTAGACAACCATGTCATCCTAAATTCGTTTTTACAGCTTATTACTATTATACTTCTTTCCTTCATATCTTAACTGTAAACTATATTAAATATTAAAAACCAAAATAATAGTAACACAAGTTTTCAATTACACTTGAGAATTAAAACATGCACACCAAGGTCCATGTAGTGAATTCTTCTTTTATCATACTTCTAATTAACCCAGTTCCAACTTAATAAGTCCAATCAAGTGGATATTTCATTTCAAACCTTAACTACTTGAAATAAGTTAATGCAAAACATTAAAATACAACCTACGAACAATTTCTTTAGCATATGTAATGTTTAGTATATCCTATATCGGTCTCTATAGGTAAAGGCAGAAATTACACAGTATAATATTACTTCCATAAACTATACAATACATAGATACGAAATGATTTAGATTTACCATAGATAAAACAGACACCTATTTAGAATACCTTGCTTGTGACACAATCCTGTGACATAATCCTGAAATAAAATAGTTAAAGATTACAATTTCGGTTTTCTCCCTTATTGTCTTCTGAATTCACAGGCGTAATGGTTTGTTCTTACAGTTAGATGTGTTAGAAGTAGTGTGAGTTAGATATACACAAGAGACTAAATTACATTATCAGAGACTTAATGTACAAATACTTACAGAACTTTCATCTCTTGTACTTGCACTACTTTACCAACCACGACCACCACGTTCAGTTATATATATACTAATCATACAATTGTATTAAGGATATAATAATATTAAAGCGTCTATATAGTTTATATATGGTGTATATAAAACAGAGTGTTAGAGAATGGTCGTATTATCATCTTTCGAGAATACAAGAGCGAATTACTTATTGTGTTCATAGATTGATGGTAATGGTATGGTGGGTGTGCTGTGCAGCAGCCGTTTCTAGAGAGAGAGAAAAGTAGATAGCAGTTGGATAGTCACACGCAAAGCGGAATATTATTGTAATAGTACTAGAGATAGTGCATAGCTCTGGCAAGTGTTGTTATGATATTTTCTGAGCTTAGTGGCACAGAGTGAGTGAGTGATGTGATGAAAGTTACTTTATATGCATGTATGAATGCGCAATTGGACTCAGAGGAAAATTTGTGGAAGAAGCGGAATAATAGGAATCCTTCTAAATGAGCGGAGACAGGAGAAAGTTAATATCACTGTGTAATTAATCCTCATTCATTCTAACCAAAGTATGTGCACTGGAGAGTAAAGTACAGCATCTCACAGTTGGGTACTTAACTATGGATGAATAATTCACTGTAGTAGAAATGGGCACTTTTACATTACAAATAGTATATATACCACCACTCCATCCTCTCAGAGCAGCCTTCATTCTTCTCGCAAATATATTCAAATTTCAAATCTAATAATTACGAGGAAGAAAAGTTATTGTTGTAAATGCACGTGATTTATGATGAACATCTAATTTGGTTTTCATTTTCTCGAGATAATTCTTCAACGCAATCAGCAACAGCATTAATTTCTGACAGTGGAATTCAATTAGTCGATACTGTAATGCAATAATGTAAGTATTGTGCAGTATTTTATTGCATTCCTGGATTTTACTATTGTACTACTATTGTACATTTTGGAATTAAAACAGATCGTATAAACGAGAATGTTATGTTGTATATAGGTAAAGTAAAGGCAGCCAGGGAGTTTCTTAGTAAGGAATTTATTATTTTAGTGCATTCAGGAAAAACACGGAAATAAAAATGCAATAACGTTGCAGGAAAAACTACAATAGGGAGTCTCAGTCTGATAGTCTTCAATTCTAATTCTCAATACTGTACAAGACATGGTACAGCTTAAAAACATAATATGACCGCAAAACACATAAATGCTGTTAGTATACACAGTCAGAAGGAAAAGGACAATAAAATATATCAATCGCCAGAGACGAACTCATTTTGAACTCGGTGTAGTAGTAAACATGCTCAGATTAAATGAACAATTTCTACAGACGGGAATTCTGCTATTAAAGATTCACATTGAGTATCCAAGCATTTTCTCTTTTCATTACAAGCGACTCATCCGTATCTGAAAGGAAACTGAAGAGAGAATAAAAACCTCTTTACCACACTACTATCCGAGAACTAAAAGAAAATGAGCCGAAACAGTGAAACGGAGCATTGAAAGAAGTTCAGGTTACATAACAGTAAACACGAAACGACAACCCCACTGAATAGCCAAAACCAACGAAACCAAAGCACTTTTCGTGAAAACACTTGAATGCATTGCTGGTTTACATGAAATTACAACATTATACATCCCATTCAGTCATTCGCTTCAGTAAACAATCCAAGGCTCAAATACGACTCACTAAACAGTAAAATAGCAAATCACTCACACCAATCTGCAATAGCCACAGCCAAAACAACACACACAATATCCAAAATTCACCCTATAAACCTCACGCTGCAGTTTAACCACCGAACTCTAAAAATTGTGGTGTCCTGATTCTCCTATACACCCTCGATTTTGTATTTCCTAATACAGTAGCAAGTTTTTTTACAACTTTCACAATTTGCATATAGGATTTTTCAAAAATGTATAGTAGTAGATACATGGAGTTGAATGGGAGTAAGTCAATAGTAGTAAATTGTAGATAAAAATGACACACATAAAACTATAAAGAAGATAAAACGAAAACAGTTACTTATTACATATTTTACAGTTTTCTTTACTCCTTCCTTTACATAGAAAACGGTGATCTGTGCATAGAAAATAGGTGTTTGTGTGAAGGGGTCTATCTTATCTCTGTTTATAGCCATGTATATTCAAAACGTTACTGCTCTACTATACCTTCTAATCTTACATTAGCACACATCCAAAATTATAATATTGTAAATGCTGTCTTTGTAGTAATTGGTTTGCAGTTGCACTGTAGCTTTAGTTAACCTAGTGGAAAAATAACATCATAAATCTCTTATCTAGCCCATTATAAAGGAAATACCCTAGAGAGTTGTGAGGTCTTCGTTTTCTATTCTTTATTACACCATATACCGCAACACCACTACTACTAGTAGCTTCCACCAATTTGAAGGAAAATGAACTTACCTAAGTGGAAACAACATTCACAAAATAGAAAACGCTAAGCGACTGAGCGAGGGTTACAAAATAGCATTTCGAATAATGCGACTCATATAGAGCCATGTAAATGTTTCCTTTAACCTCACCATTTAGATTCCCCAGTAAAAGGGTTAAACGAGAAAGCAACCTCTCTGCGTATTTTTCCCTTATGCATTTCAATGTAGTCTCAATAATTCTAACAAAGTTAAAAATTGTAAACTATGTATGCTCTAAATCTTAAGAAAACAAAAGTGTTCAACAAATAATAACATAATAGCAGTGAAATTACTGAGTGAAAATGGTCAGGGAGGTTATTTCCCTCTCCCTACAAAAAATAAACAAAAATTGTATTATCTTTGCTTTTTCGGGTTCACTGAAAGAGTTCGTGAGTTTACTCTCAGTTAGCCTTCGCACTGAACTGAACCCATCGCTTTACTTAAATTACTTATTCCCTTCGTTCTGCTTTATGTAAGTAAAAAATCTACACAAACTTCCACCGTGTACAAATAGAACCGAATGATTTTTGTAACCATTAATGAACAAGAAGAGTTTATTCTACCACATACCCAAATTCATGCACTGAGTCTTTAAATATTCTAGCATGATAACATTTCTTATATTCAAAGGAGCTACACTACAAAATTGTGGCTATTACTGCTTAGAATAATACTGTACGATAATCAAAAAATTGTTTTAAATTCTAGAACTGAATGATAGGCATACTAGGCATATTTTTTTAAATTATGAATCCTTCAACATTTAGTTAACAAAGCAAGGAAAAGTTTTTGAAATTGTAAAAGGAACATACATCTCAAGTATCTGTCATTAATTATTGTAATGGTGCAAAATAATATAATACTGCAAATAATACATACGATTGCAAAATCGATTAGAATGTTCGTGTTACAGATTCCGCAAATAAATTGAGTTAGGTAGCTGTTTACCGCATATAATTGAATGTACATTTTGTACATATGTACAAACAATATTGCATTACTTACTGTAATGAAAGCAAATATTGAATGAGCTTATCAGACGATAAATGGTGGTTTTCACTGTACATGAAGGATTTTGAGATTTACACACATTATGGTATAAAAGAACATAATAACTGTTTAGCATAGGTACAACTAACTACCAGCATCGTTCTTCTGTGGTGCTAGTTTGCGTGTATCCTGTATCGTATAATATTATGGTGTTGTAATGTGAGTTAGGTGCCGTAAAGGTCCGTTCGCTGCCAAAGATTACTTATCTTTTGTAGCCATTCTCACCATTTACCTCTTGTGTTGCAATCACAATCAATCTTTGGCAAAAGCTGACATTATTCTGAGCCAGTAAACCGTTAGATAACATACTGCACTGTATTACTCCTTCATACTCTTGTTTCCTTTGGTCTGACATTTCTACATGTAGTCGCGCTACAATTCTCCTCATACTTCCAAAATAGGAATGTCAAAATTGTCATGCTAAACAATGATCGAGCGTGAGAATGTGAGAAAAGTTCTTAGTCAGACCATCATCACCGTCAGAATGAATGGTAGCATCAAATCAGAAAGCCAAATATGGATTAAATCTTCACATGGTTTCTACACATGGTTTCGTACACATATTTCTCTCTGAACAATTCCATGTAGTATTTCAGAAAACATGTTCATACAGCCACTATCAACTATGCAGTCTGAATCCTGTCAAAATCTAACAATAAGTGCAGCAGCATATAATAATGATATATCATATGCAGCTACTACTGGGAGCGCAAACCAGTAGTAGAATAAAATATTCTATCATTCCTACAATATTTATGATGGCAATTCCTACTGGTTCTTACACACGACGGAAGTTTAACTAGTTATGTGCACAAAATTTTCATTCTTCAGGAAATTATTACAAACACGGTCGTTTTTTACCAAGTTTGCAGTATGGTCTGTATATAACCACATATTATATACCATATACCATCTTCTATAAAAGCTAAAGCTGAATTGCATATGGAAAGAAATTTACCTTCAAACATCTTGATTTAAATAAATTTACACCACCTTAAGGCGGACATAATTACATTCACTTAAGTCGCTCTAGAGGACTTTATCTAAATGAGTCATAAGAAACACGACATGTTTTTAATGAACAAGGAGCACGTACATGTACATATAGAGCCTTTCAAAATTGGGGATTAATGTTCGCAAACAAATCAAAACAGCGTAGGAAGACAATAAAACAAAAATACAATTCAACTTCTTACAGTAATTGCTTTTTTATATATAAAAGCACGGAGCATCTGGATCGCAATTTTTTAAAGTATCACGACAAAGATACACTACTTTCTGTGTAAACTCAAATGCAAATTGCCCATACGGAAACTACGCTCATAATATTCACTGAAGTTGTAATTGTAACTTATGTCCAAGGCACAGAGTTGATACTTTTTTGTACAAAGTTGAACACGATAAAAGCACACATCTCTATATATAGGTATAGGCACTAAAAACATAACGATTCTTATATAAATGAGTCACTGTAACTTTACACTGCATAAATGTTAGTAATCCTATGAATCCAATGAAATACTAATGCCATAAATACCTAGGTGGGTTTAGGTACCTAAATGTAAACTATATAGGTAGTACAAGTACGTAAATATACGTTTCAGATTCTTCATTTGCTTTCGTTTTTGCAAGGTAAAGCTTTAAAAAACTTTGAAAGTAACTATAACAAATGATAGCATTCCTTTTCATGTAAATATTTGTACATGCGTACAGTCAACGACCCAATACGTCTACGTGAGATTAAAATCAAATAAATACATCAAGAAATAAATATCCTGGTCATTTTGATAACTCATACATCACACAGTAATACATTTCATACAGCGTGTTATATTTTTATGCTGTATGTCATGTCTAGGATACAGTATGCACTGTACTCGCATGTATTTCTATTACGGTAGACTGGATTCGTTTATTGTGCTATATGTATATAGAGATGCACAACGAAGGAATCCACCGCGCCAAGTTAATAGAAAGCTATATGCAGAACAAACCATTCATTCAGAGCTTAATACCAAGAGACAGCAGACGACAAACTGAAACCTTATTTGGAATTAATTCCCTAATAAATTTTTATTACAGGCAGACTTGACAAGACAAGAGAAGCTACTAGTACAAGTACATCCACCAGTCGCAGTACCTCCAGAGAAGCACAGAGTCATCAGAAAACATTCATTTCTCCACTACTGCCTACATTACTTTTCCATTTCATACTCAAGACGCAAGTACACGCGACATACAAACTCTTCCTTACTGTTTCTTACTGAATCTCTGTTTCTACTTCTACAAGCCGCCTATATACACTGCCAATTCCACAGCAGATCTTCGACTTGGATGTAGATGTACACAGTAGTACGTTTATTTGTATGAGTTGAATGAAGAAAAGGAAAATATAGTGAATACTACTACTCCTACTACTACTGCTACTACTACCCCACTAGAAGTACAGAGTACAAGTACAACAAGACGAAATTACATTCACTTGAAGAACTTCATACCTACATTAGAGCAATCCTACAGAGGAGAGGAAAGGACATTAAACTGTGTCTAGACCCTACGCTGGGGACTTGAGAAATACATGATACATCTGCTACGACTTCTGTGTAGAATACTGGAAACATTACGTTGTACAGATATTAACTATATTACGAATATAAACTAATATCGTGCAGCTGAGTATATATAAGTTAACATTGTGTGTATACTGTGTGTATATGCATACATAAGAGCTGACTAAGAGACTGACAGCCATAAAAACGGATCAAGATCAAGGAAAGTTTGGTAAGAAAGAGTCTAGAAAGTTCACTTGAGACTTCAAACAAAGTTGAGCCGTCGGCTTTGAGGCGGTTTTCCACTTTGGCTTCAGCCAAGCACAGCATAGAAAGACAAGACATCAGTTGGACTTTCATTGTTTCATTACAATACAACACACACACAGACAGCTACTGTATATAACACACAGAGCAAAAACAAGTTTCAGAAAGAATTTCCCGAAGAAAAGGAACTCACAAGAGAGGGAACGCTATGACAAAAACCGCCCCATGAGATGAGACAATGCGAAAGATGCCTAATTTCTTATCCGTCATCCGAAGCAAAATTCCTCGCCACTTCACACAGGTTTTCTATTACTTTTACTTTTCCTAGAAACAGCACTCGCTTTGGATTAGTTTGTAGCTTTCTAGAAGGTCTTTTAGCTGCAGTGCAGGCCGGATGAAATGGCGAAATCTAGAGAAATGTAACTACTTCGTACTTATACTTTGTATTATCTGCTAGGTCTTTACATTACATTACAGATACAACACAGTCTGCAGTGAAAGACAGGAAAGATAAATACCTACTAAGTAGTTAAACTGTTAGTTGTGGTATACGGACGTCAACGTATTGCGTTCATGTGTGAAATTCATTCGATCGATATTTTAAATAAGTTGAAACTGAACTCAATGCAAAGGAAGGTCAGGCAGTAGCAGTAGTGGCAGTAGTAGACAACTTTTGACTTGAACAACTTTCCCAGCCAAGTTACGATACGACTTCGAAAATAGTATCAAGATAGTATCATTAACCTTTGAGCTTTTCCTAACCAAACGATACAGACACCATTCCCTTCTTCCACGTGGAAAATATACGTGCAAGATTGCATACCTTTTTCATCTCATTTAGTTTCTCTCTCCTCCATCATTCACATAACATTCATTGTCTGTCTATGCAGTTTAGCTCAAAGTGTAGTGCTACAAGCTACGAATTACGACTGAGCGTTTGCCATTTATTTCCTATCACCAGATCAGCACAGCTTAACAGCTCTCAACTCCTACCTCTTCGCCATATTATCAACTTTAGTAACTATTTAAACTCTGTGCTGAAAGCTCGAATGTAGTGTAGTACATGCAAGACACACAAATAGAAATACAATATTGTCACGTTTAGTATGACACAAAATTCCTCTGGTTAGAATAAACAATTTTCGCAAACACCTAAAGGATCGCACGCCAGCTATCATTCAGAATAATGTGACTGGCTTGGGTTGTGCAGAGATGAGCTAATTGTGTACATCGTCCTCGCCTCTCGATGGGATACACGATACTTAAATCGAGTAGTTTAGCAATAGCATCCGGAGAAATGACAATAATATTATCCAAATACCTTTCTATGCATAACATATCCATACCAAGCTAAACATTGATGGTAGGCACGGCTTGACAACTTGACTGCAATGCAGAGCAAAGCACTTTTCAAAATTGCAAACATAATTATTGTATCTGTAGCAAGCTCAAGGAAACCACAAACCCCCACATTTCACTTTTACATCAATTCTATGCCAAAACCTTTAACTTACATACTTTATCCACGATTAATTTTCAAATAAGTCTTCAGGCCGGATTCATAAATCTGCTTTAAAAATTAACATTAGGGATAATACAGAGTATGTGTAATTATTTTGCATACGCATCGAAGTTAAGTTGCCAAATATTGTGTGGGAGAATGTAAGTGCCTATACCTAACCTATTTACATACATAAAAATTACAGAATTTAAACTGTAATTGCCTTGTCCTTGTCGATAACCTTGTTAAAATAGAAAATTTGCTGGCATAGTCACACATCACACTCACGTTCACACTTATTGGCATATTACAGAGCAGTGACCAGGAAAAACTATTTCTGAAGCCTAATTACAGGATGAGAAATGATATCGACCATACAGTTGACAATACATGTTTTTTCGTGTTCAAAATACACAATTTAAGCAATCGCATGTTTAAAATGGATAAATTACTAAGAAACACAAACACTAAACTTGTAATCCTGGTTTCTCTGAGTTTGAAATTTCCTGATTTGATGTTCGATATAAGAAACATCAACTTTTACAGTTACTTAAGTTGAATCCTTGAGGATTAATATATAAATCTGTAAATTGAAAACAGAGATTTAACCATTAGAATTCCTGCATTAACAGAACCACTCATCCTTCGACTGCAACCTTACTAACTTTTATTGCAAACAGTAAATACCATTATTACTTAGCCATTGAAGAGCACTACAAGTTGTAAGTACACGTTACAAACGACTTCGTTTAGTATGCACGACAGGAACATAAAGTACTAATTTCAGACAATCAAGAAAAGTCACGTCAGAAAATTATAAAATACGAAAAGTTTGAACTAAACGAGCATTTGCAAATCATTGAGCATGCAACGACTAGTTTCAACTGCAGTGATAATCTGGATTTAAATCAGGCAGAGATGGCTTACGTGCAACTACCCACTTAATATTTGATTACGAGACACCATACCGTCATTTAAATGTGAACTATCTCTAGCCCCTGGATTACACACACAAGAAGAAGTACACGTTACATGAACTTTGTCTAGATTCTTGATAAGTATTCCCTTGTCGAATATTATAATATTCAACTAAGTTTCGTAGATACATCGTCGACACTTCGTTTACCACATATCAAACAGATACCTACGTAAAATGTAACCTAACCTCATTTCCATAGTTTAGCCAGCAGAAGACGTCAGACGTGCTATGTGTCTTCTCTTTATGTATAGTTCCTGTTTTCTCATTGCTAGTATTACACATTATCATTGTAGCCACCACCACCACCATCATCGTGTCTTGTCATAAATATTACCAACTCATGTTCACTTCAAGTCACCTATCTCTTATTTCACTCACATTCATTTACATCGGTAAGCTAAGGAGTTCTTTCGGGTGAAGGCATACATTACTTTACATACGGGGTTCATTGTAGTTTAGCTTGGCTGTGTCGTAAGGTTTATACTAGAACTAACTAGTACAAACACATACGTAAGCATAGCGCATAACTTACGATTTACTTACTCAAGAAGACTAACAATATTTAGGGTGGAAGACCTGATGCTAAGAAATGAGCAGAAGGAGAACTGCTATATAAACATAACATGTACCTATATAAGGATATACCTAGAAAAGTATATATTATATGTAGGTAGACACATTTTTCTGTTTGCTTTCTTTACATGTGAGTTCGTGCATTTTCCCGGTTCGGTTTAGTTCACTGTAGTGCAATCGACGGCTTATCCGAATTGAATGAACCGAAGAAGTTTTCAGCTTTAAAGTTGGGCCGACAAGAAACCTATAAAAGTTTCGTCACCCATGTTGTGTCATGTCGTGTGTGCATTTCTATACCGTGCAACACTGCAATCCGAGTCAGTCTTTTCGGTATACAAAATCCGCAATCCGGTTGTCCGACTCAATTCAGTCAGAACGGATCTTCAAGTACTTTATTCTTGAAGTTGAAATATACAGATATACTACTATATTGCAGAGTGAGAGTTGTAGGCGAGAAAATACCAACCTGAAAGAAACAAACTCACGACTGTTAAGATTTTCTAACTGATGCTTTGCTAGCTCTTCTTGCGTTTTTGAATTTTCTGCATCTTTAAAATTGTAGTTGCATACAGTACCTACTGTCAGTTCAATAAAAACACTTTCCTTATTGCAACAAAAGCTCAAACTAAAACATCCAGAATCTGGGCTCAACATAAACGTGTGTATCGTTCACCTACTGTAATACATCGTATTGAAATTGATTATTATAATGAAAATGATTTCCGAAACTTTTTACTTTACGATGAAATTGATTTTTATGTAGTTTACAAACATTTTTCTCTGTGAGATCCCAAAATCTAAACCAAATAATTTCTGTGTGTTTTACTATAACGGATAAGTTGAAAATCCATTAAATATTTCCAGCTTCTCAAGCTCTCATTTAAGAATTAGAGTACCGAAATGGTTCGTCAATTGACCCAAATCCATCGCATGGATTCTACAAACACTTAAAAAAGTTTTTCAGATGATTGTACGTAAATGCACTTTTCTTATTTCACTGTTGAAACTGTAAGATACGCACATATCTTGCTGTAATACATATTACAAATATACTACACATAATATGGTACTTCCAATATATTATAAGTCTCTGTATATAATATTATTAGACACTTACATATTAACTACTTATATTATAGAAAACACGTATAGAGCTTCATTGTGTATTTTTCTACAATACCCTTCATTGCGTGATCACTTAAGACTGGCCAAGATAATAAATCCAGAGGATTCCACATTTGTGATGCAATATTAATACCTAACTGTAATAAAAATAAGATTTAGCATCTTTCTGAGGTAGCGGTTGCATCATATACGTTGTAATGTAATACTATGTGTTACATTATGTTTTTAAGACAAGACAACAGTAAACACATTATCAAGGAGAAGGAACTTAGCTCACACTTCCTCCTATACAAATAGTAGAAACGTCCTATAAATCCTGTTTTCTATTCCAAGCCACGCATCTAATCCCGGTCCATTATCAGTTGAGTAGAATTGTGTAGACGAAGAAGAGTACCAAAAAGTTTCCTTCCTTCCATCTCTTTCAAGAATTTTCTTTTGAGGGAGAGCGCAAGCATCAATAGTGGTAATAGTGGCAGGCTTCTTCCTCTCAACTAAAACCTCTTCTCTACTCTCTCTCTCTCTCTCTTGATGGCCATCATCTTCATCTTCGACCATTGTTTTAAGTGAGTGAAATAGTTTATAGGTACGTAAAGTAGACAAGCGAAGACAAAAGGAAGAGTATCAAGATGAGACGCAAAGCGGCAGGTACTTTTAAGTGTTAGGTACATAAATCGGACTTCTCTGAAGATACCAAATAATTCTGTACTGTTATATATTGTAGACGGCAGACACACACGTAATCTGTGCACATTGTTTTACACTTACGAGAGAAGGACCAAAAACGCTCTTACATCCATTACTCTTATACTCACACTGTAAGTATTACGGGGAAAATAACGTGCTCTTGTCTTGTTTAACTTTAATAAAATAGTTAGGTACGTACATTGAGAAGAGGGCAAAAATGATTCTGTGAATTACAACTTGTACTACTTACTATTAATGGTTTAGTAGGAAATGGAAGTACGTTTACGTTGTATGGTACTTACACAGATAGAATAAGCCACAAAAATAATATTACTTTGCCACAATACTTAAGTTGGTACACACTTAGACTTTTAGGTATATAAGTTACTATATACAATATATTTAAGGAAGAAAAAATATATATATATTTAGACATTGCACTATTAGGTAAACATTCCATATACAATTTCAAGTCGACTATGGTAGTTATTATCACATAAAAATGTGCTCAGAAAGCTTTTCCTTTTTACACTTCAATCACCCCTGCCTGCCTTGTCTTTACACTACATTTCTATCCTTTCCCTTCTTTGCTGTTTCGTCCTTTACGATATAAAAAATGAAACACACACACTAAATACACACATTATCTTCGTAGATGAGAGAGAAAAACTTTAGAAATCCATTTTCGTAGCTCAACTGACTATACAGATGACTTGCCCAGTTTGGTTTATTTGTGTATATAGCACACTAGACGCAAGATAGTAGGGAGAATCCGATTTTTTGAAAACTTCTTCCACATTATGTTAGTATACTAATACCAGAACAATAATATTGCTATAATATTCAAGTACCTACTTATAACTATATCTCGCACGAACAGAAAGTAAACTTTATTCTTACAGTAACCATTAAGGCACCCACACAAATTTAACTATACATATTATATGTACCTATAAAAAACGAATTCCCTCGTACTGGTATATAGCTCACCGAAAACCAGGAATAGGAATACAAACCACAAGAGTATAGTTTATTAGGCATTTATATATAATATAATGGGAGAAGACGACATGTGTACATTCATATGTACATTGTTGTAGTGTGTATTGTACACACATACAATGAAACATGGAAAGATAACTGGAGTAAGCCGAGCCGAGTGTTTGGGCTAACCCTTTTCTATTCTCCCACTATATTTCACATTTGAGTTGAATTATTATTCAAAAACCCCGAATTGAAGACTAACATCTACACAGTGGTGAAATTTCATAGCAGACGGTGCTACCTAATTCCTCGTTCATCTTTCCTCGGTATATTGGGTCATATTTTATAAAACGAAGGAACCCAACCAGCCCACAGTAAACTACCATCAACTTTCTCCATTTATGTGCATGCATTTTTCCTTACAAGACAATAATCTGTCGGATGGTGAATTGCTTATGGCATGGCAAGGCTAAAACTGAATGAATGAGCTGAGAATCAAGGCTTTTCTGTCTGTTTTATCCTACTACAAAACAAAATAGTACTACTGTACTGCACACAGATGTAAAAGATGCTCTCAGAACGCCTCTGTTGTGTTTTATTAGTAAGAGACGCGAGGTAAGCCCTTGAGCCTCGCACGACACGACACACTCACACGAGCCATCGTGTGGGTCGCATTTTGCATTACCTACACTTCTTTCCTCACACTACACTCACAGCTCTCTCGTCGAATACTTCTACATACACTACAAAAACTATACAAACTAAAAAAATAACAATATTTACATACCTTCGGCATAATACACACAATACATTTTTTACCTATTTTAAGTAAAAGTGCATCTAGTGTACTTACACCTACACAATCCCCACAGTTGCATCATCGTGTATACTAAGTACTTAGAATTATTATACAAGAATATGTCTGGTGATGAATTTAAGGGGAAATTCCTTTAGAACAGAACAAAAGTATGCCGTAATAGGAACCGACACAAGAGTCATTGAAGAAGGAAGGGGATAAAATATTATATACAATTATGTATTGGTTTAGTTTGCAAAATGAATAGAACTTTAACCATTTTGAGGAATAGAGACTAGAGACTATGAATAAAGATTTCTTACCTAAAAATTGAAATAGCCTACCTACTTATAATATACAAAACAGTTTGACTTCAGTTTTTAAATGCAATTGATACATTACAAAATTATGTGAGAAAAATGTACTTTGGATAAGAATTGAAACTAAAGTACATCAAACAAACAGATATATTGTTTCTGCGCTTCAGACATGACTCGTCAAACATTTGAACAAACTTATGAATTCACCTGTGCATGGATGATGGCATGAATGGTTCTGAGAGGATCTGTAGTGTAAAAATGAGTCGACATCATCATTCATAATATCTGTAATAATATATCAACATTTCATACATCACAGTATAAGAAGAGGTAGCAGAGCACAAGGGTAGTACAGATGAAAGAAAAATAGGATGATGAGACCAAACAAGAAGTTTACTGCTTCGGGCTTTACACAAACTACTCAGCTATTACATATGCTATTATTACACATCTCACAGAGAGGGAACCCAAAGTTACGTTCGAAAGTAGAGTACATAATATATATAGAAACCTCCTGATGATATTATAAATATTAATGCCATATCAGGTCAGGCAGGCACAGACAAGTTGTAAGAAACAGCGAGGTCTGCAAAGGAAACCCGAATTCTGTTCGGAGAATATTTTTTCATTATAATGTACATACGTAATAGTGCTTTGTGAACTAGGCTGGCAGTTGAAAATGATAAATCTTAATGGAAATTTGACATTTTGTTTACATTATTACGGCACACAACTGCATAGTCTCTTTAGAAAAACTAAAACTACGGATAGCTCTTCCTTTACGAATAAGTTAGCATCATACACTTGCATTCACTTAAGAGATGAGAGCAGGAATAAGTTGTTTAACGACAAAAGTCTTCTTTAGGCAGCTTTATGGAACTTGGAAATCCAACTCATATTTTTCACCGCCACTATCTTCCTCAGACCATTTTCAATCCAATTCAGTAATAAACCATCAGTTTTACTATATTCAAATGTACACTTAATAATTCGTGATACAAATATCGAATTTTCAATTCCAATAATATTATTACTGTGACTGCATTGATTAGGTGCTGAACATTACAGGGTGGTAGTGGTAAACACTACTAAGGAGGAAATTAAATCAAACAAGCAGAATTACTTTTAACCTAAAAAAAGTACAGTTGAAATAAATTTCAACGGGAAATATTTAAATATATCTGACATTATCATTGCACATGCACCAAAAAGAGTGATAGTCCAAGTATAAGGTTAAATGTTAAAATTGTACCATAACACTTATGTAAATACAGAAGAGTAAATTCAAAATAGACTACATGCAATGTTCAGAAACTCATCAGCCCCAATAATGTTTCTATAGAACAGTCATAATTAGAGACACTCGACATATAAATGCACCTACTCACTGCTCTTAAGTAAAGTTTACAAAGTTAAGAAGTTTCGAAGCTAGTAGAAGAGAGTAATTTGGGTTTAAAGCAATTTTGAACAAAGTTGCCTCATTATTACACTTAGAAAGTTAAGTATAGTTTCAAAGGAACAACAGTCTGCCAATAATCATGCATAGTGGCTCTAGCCTTGCAGACAATAAGAATAGCAGGTGGAAAGATATATTAGAAAATAAACACACACATAATATCACAGATAATATAGATAATAGATACCATATTTCCAGCATTTACAGTAGAACTGTTTGTCCATAGGAAGTTTATAGCTCAGCTAATTATCCTAAGTAACTACTAACTACAGAATCAATCTGCTTAAGAATCTCGTTTCATTCTTAGTAAACTCAGACTTGGGTTTGTAAAGAACCTTTATGCTACTACTACTACGTATATTCTATGCACATAGTTTTGTGTTGTATATTTACTATTTACATTTCGTGTTCATGATGCATATATACTTAGTTAGATCTACGAAGTAAAAGAGGAATAAGAAGCAAGCTACGCGTAAACGGTATAATATTTACAAATAGGATGAACTTTTAGTCAATACGGGTTTGAGTTTAAGTTCTCCAGACTTTCATTCCCACCATCCATGCAATGAATACATTTAGCTTTAAGAACTACAACACCTTCAATTTCCAAGCTGAATGTTTGCATCTTGATTGTATTTACTGTGTGTATGACTCAGACTTTGGTTTTCTTTTCTGTAGCAGCCAGCAGTAAGAATACCAACCAATATGCATCTACGCATACAATTTTCCCGGAGAAATAATGACTTTTTAACTTTAAATTGACTTGTGAATGAGAAGCAGTAAAAATTAGCGTTCCCAGGTTTTATTATTATATTATGGTAACTTATTCCCCCAGTAGATTTTACGCTGTAAGTATTTCCATTCCATAATATGCTGGTATGGTATTATGTTAGATGAGAAATGCAATATATATAGCACATTAATTTATTTCTGAGTCATACAAAGTGTACGAGGAGTATTCTGTAAGAGTAAGAACAGTGCCTAAGAAAACTGCCATAATAGGTTGTTGTAGAAATTGTAATAACGGACTTTCCTTAATGTGAACTTTGAGCCTGTGTGTGTGTGCTATTGAAAGACTCTGTGAGTTACCCTTTGCCATACTAAAGCTAATTTTAGAAAGCAATATTATCGGTTTGAATTATCGCTTTTCAAAGTAACTCTCTGGAGAAATCGTCTATGCAGCAAAGCTACCTTCATTTATACCTAACAACGTAACAAGCTCGTTCTCGTTGTGTTAATGGCACGATATTTTTACATTTGTAAGGATTAAAGAAATAAAGATCTCGACAATATGCAGAGTGCTTTTCATTTCGTGTTTCAGTAGCTCTGTCGTATATTTCTCACGCTCATGATATACGACATGTAGTACGTATATACATATACACAAAGATTGGTCGTGAGATTTTTCCGTAAATTGTAAAACGGTTTATAACTTTTAGTTTTAATCAGTTCGTTTGGAATCAAATTACTTACAGAGTAGTACTGGCAGACCGTGTTCTCGCTTGCAGATATCCACCCACACACAATTAACAGTAGCTTATATTTTAATTATCTAAATAACTATCGGCCATGAATATTTGAACTTTAAAGTAGTAAGTTTTAGAGGCTGAAGTTAGCCTGCCTTTTATTTTATAATAATTTCCTGATAGCATCTGCGAGGATTAAAAATATCCTACGTTATTCATAGCCTTTTAGCTTTGCCGTTGTTGCTCGCGTCAGAGCTACGCAGGCCGCACACATTTAATTCTTCAGTGTAAAAGGTGTGCACAAAAGCCTGAAGCAATTTTAACTTTTAGGAAAACCATAGGGATTATTGCATACATAAAACTGAATGATTACATGCTCTGTTATAGGTTCTGGCTACGTTGGCAGTCAGTTTGGGTCCATTCGCTGCTGGATTGGGTAAAGGCTACAGCAGTCCAGCTTTGGCGTCTCTCCAGGAGTCCAAAACCAGTACTTTTCACGTATCTGCACAAGTAAGTAATGACCGTCATCATCACTTCCCAAGCAGACTTTCCTCAAAGTACACACATTATTATGTTCCTAAAAACGACTACCTCCACTAATTCCTCCAAACAAACTTGCTACTCCCACAATAGACAGAACATGAAGTAGACACTGTTTAAATAATGTAATGAGCATGGCCAGACATTGTGTGAAGTCAGAGTACACATAGCACAGACAGCATATTTAACAACAGCAAGACTAAAACAAAAAACTGATCATTAGAACAGCTTCCTACTCAATTTCAATGTAGTATTCATTTTATTACAACATTTACTACTAAATAGTCCTGGCAGACTCTACTGCTGCTGTTTTCCTATGCCATGCTTAACCTAATAAACAGTTTAAAAACAACCATTTATCATTTGCAATTTGATACGAAATAAATTGTCTCCCATGTTCATAATTAACACTGCACTGACTGAACTGACTTTTTCGCTTAAACCGCACATGCATTAAATATAACACTACTATTGTACCGTACCAGTATTAGTATTAAAGTACCTACAATAATATTTATATGCATATCACCATTTAGGTAAGACCATTAAAGAAGCACTTCGCTTTAATGTAGCACATAGATGCGAACTCATGTAATTTTATATCGTAAAAACTGAAAATGGTAAATATATGCAACCATTGTTACCTTACACTTACTAACAAATAAAAAATCTCGTTAACATTTTGTAAAAGCAAAGTGCATGTACATAAAGCACTCGTAAAACACACCATTCGAC